>DWKL01004285.1:0-10712 GCA_018249415.1 Phareas burnsi
CGCCGCGCGCATAATCCGTTGTGAAGTAATTCTTGTTTCGTTTGAAGCGGTGCGGTTATCGGGTACACATACATGGGGGTACCTACTACTTATACTAGCGGTGCCTAAAACTAAAATTGTGAAACGAGGCTCGCTGGAAAGTGCTGTGTTACATTTAATCGATTTTACGTTTATTCGATTTTTAAAAAGACGATTATTTTGCAATTAACGATTGTGAAATTTTGTATGATAGACAGTGGCGGACGCGAATCGTATTCGAGTCGTCGGAGTTTCGTACGTGTTGTATATTTATGTTGTTTTGATGTAGCGCCGAGGCACAGCCGAGCCTCGTCCAGGAGGCAGCGCCGCACGGGTACCTATCATGATGTTTCACATAAAATGTTAGTGAAGTTTTAAATCCACACGTCTTACCAAGCACGAAGTCAGTAAATCAAAATCATCCCTTTCTCCGAAAAATAGTTTTTTTTATGTTTGAAGAGTAGCAAACGAGCGTGCATACTACCTGATGTTAAGTAGTCACTGCAGCCCATGGATATCCATATATAACAAACAAAACTGAAGTTCTATTTGAAGTCATTTGTAGTTGCGTATTCTTGAGGACTGAGATAGTTGCCTCGCTGTAAATGTGCCCGGCAGCTGTACCTCTCCAGCCGAAACACAAAAACTGCTTCACAGCGCACTATGAGAGCGGCGGTGGTACTTCCCCGGTCGAACTATAGTTTTACCACCAACCCGATTGTATTATACGTAAATAGCATTGGGTTTACTGAATATTAGGAATAGAATACTGAAACCGTGGGTAAACAGTTAATTTATAAAATATTTACAATACAATTTATTACTTACAAAATAAATTGACATATTCATGAAAATAACAAATACATACATACATTACAAACAAGACATTATTTAAAATAACAGCGACATCTATAGACGATAGCTAAATTCTTAATTTATTTATTTTTATCAGTAGCGGATAGTAGTGCTAATACAAGTTTAGCAATCATCATCTTCAACCCATTAATGTCCCACTGCTGGCCACGCGTCTCCTCTCAGAATTAATAAACACCGAGACCTTCGAGAACTTTCCAAAGAAATCCCAGATGTATAGATTTCCTCACGATGTTTTCCCTCACCGTTAAAGCAAGTGATAATTTCTATGACGCACATAACATCAAAAATGCGCGGTGAGTTCGATCCCCGAACCTCCAGCGTGAGAAGTCGGAATCTTAATCATTAGGCACATCTTCATGATAGCCTAGCCTTACGAACGTAAACTAGAATTAATTAAGACCAACAATTTTCTCCAAAGCGTACATTACGGGCAACTGGCAAAAGAACCACCATTAAAAGTACAATAGAGTCAGACAGTAACCATTAAACAGAATTAAATACCCAACGACACTAGACTTACCTATGTTAATTCCCTGGAATGCTAGTTATTTATTTAAGCACATCATGCATGAATATATCAAGGCGAGAGTTAAAGTACAATGAAATATTTTTCTCTCCCACAAATATTTTATCCACTTATCTAAATAGGTGTACGTCAGTTCAACTTACAAAAAGGCAACAGGACCTTTGCAATGCGCGAGTTGGGTAAAGAATTCCTGGCACAAGTCAGTGTCCAGTTTGAAAAATTCACTAACAAGAAAAAATTAAGTGAGATTCCCCGAGTAAGTAAGGATAAATGAATGAGATAAGAATTAAGACAGATTGCTATAAGATGGGAGTAATAAGACCTCACACGTACTATTATAGCGTTGTGTTTCTTAATTCATGGACGTCTGTGGCAAAGGGAACATCCCAAGACCAATTTTAAGAACAAAATAGGTATATTCGCTTATTATTGATATCGCTAGATGTTTATCTAGTAACATTTACACGATTTTTCGTATTCTACGTCATCATCAGTCATAACCATATCACAATAAAATATATTGTATTGCATTGTATTGTATCGTATCGTATCGGTATCGTATCATATCGTATCATATCGATCATATCGTATTATATTGTATTGTATAATCATACTCAAATTAGGTGGATATTGTGAAAATCTTGCACACACTATATATTTTTTTTATTTATTTGCCATTGTAAAAATGTTGTTCCAGACGTATTCAGTTTAAATTATTCACAATCTTGTCTTATTTTTTTCATGAATCAGAGCACCATTAAAATGGTATTGGAGTTGGTTGAAATCAAATTGATATTAAAAAGAACTATTCTTGTCTATTATCTGTTATTTTTTCTCCTATTGGTTATTTTACTGATTGGATTTACTTATCATTAATGTAAATGTCGTTTTCGTATTGTATATTTATTATACGTTCTTACTAATTAGCATAATGACTTCTATAAGTTTCGTCAAAATAATGATCATTTGAATATACATAGCAATAAGGATATTCTAAGAATGTTCTTATAATTCTTATTTGACTTATATTTGATTTATATACTTATATTAGAGAATACTAATAAATAAATGGAAGTGCACATAGTCTCCCGGTTTTGGAGATCGTAATCGATTTGCAAAGTTAGGCAACATTGAGCGCAGTCTGGAATCGGATGATTGACCGCTTGTGGCTGTTTTACATGTTATGATATCGGTCTTCCTTTGGATGTAGTTGTTAAACCGCGTTCGGGCTCTTACGGGCATTTTGAAAAGCTCGGATATTGTTTGGCCACTAACATGTATCTTCATCAATCTGAGACCAGGAGCATACTCTACCACGCTGCTATAGGAGTAGCGTTGTAGAGTATGCTCGTGATCTCCCCAGTAGTGGGGAGAGGTCCGCACCCAGAAAAGGTACGTCAAAAGGGCTGCAGCCAATGCACAAATATTACAATTTCAAATACGATAACATAAATATTTATAGAACTCATATATACAATAATATTGTATAGTATATATAATTTACTTTCAAATATAAGATCTAAACAGAATACTAAAAGTCAATCTTACTGTTTTACCTAGTGTACTGTCCATAACATAGATCTTGCCTCGTAGATAATTTTACAGAATTAGTATACCAATTTAGCAATCTCCTTTTAATTTATCGTCGCCACAAAAATGGAATACTTTATTAGGCTGAGCGTGTCATTAATCGCGTATCGATCATCCTGTAATAGTGGGACATCATTTAATTCGTCTCTCTTAACACCTCTTTGCGGCAACCATAGATTACATACACCAAATAGAATTGTCTTCGATATGACATCACTTTAATGATACTTGTTCTTAAAGTCTATGAGTGCTTTAATTATAATTGAATTGATCACGTAGAACTAGAAATTAAAATAGATTAAGTACCCCTGAGGGATTAATCATTTTATTCAGGTAATAAATGTTCCCCTAAGAAAGGCGATGAAGAGTGACTGCGAATCATGATTACAAACTCCGTCTGAAGTTTAAAATTTTTCATATACTATAATAAAATTGTCACTTTACCAGATAAAACCATCAACATCATCGACCCTTTAATGTCCCACTACTGGTCACGGGTCTCCGCTCAGAATGAGAAGGGTAAGGCTATAGTCCACCACGCTGGCCAAGTGCGGATGGATAGACTTCACACACCTTCGAGAACTTTACAAAGAAATCGCAGGTGAGTAGGTTTCCTCACGATGTTTTCCTTCACCGTTAAACCAAGTGATAATTCATTTCTAATACGCACATAACTTCGAAAAATTACAGGTGCGTGCGGGGTTCAAACCCCAGACTCTCCGCTTGAGAGGCCGAAATCTTAACCACTAAGCTATCACTGCTCATAAGATAAAACCATAGTCATTTGTAACTGTCCATCTATAAATGAAAATAACAAAAAAAACAATATAACCACCACTTCTAGTCAATATTTGTTCTATAGTTATATCCGGCACACACTTTATAGGGGGTAATCAACTTCAATTAATCATTAACTCCCTTTTAATAATCATTGTTATTACTGTATAAATTACGCTTTGAAATATCGATAACCTGTGTGTTCCGCTACTTTCGCAGATTAACTTTCAATATGCAATAAATTTGCAAGAAAAGTACCCTTATCAAGTTTGCAACACGTAAGTTTAACGGACTTCAAAAAGGACGTACCCTATTTTTCCTGATTCGTCATATGTAGAGGTATAGTACATAGACTTTCTCAGAGATATATAGGACTCTGTTACAAAGAAAGATTTTGCTAAAACCACTGCCCTTGGCTTAACGTGTCAGTAATCACAGGGGATGCACAGCTTTGCAAGTATCATTTCTTGGTTTAATCACTTATATGCTTCCTTCGACATCCACGAGAATAAACGGAGTGATGGTATTCGGCGAGTGCCGCACAGGGGGTATGTATGTACGTGTATGTATTATATATTAGATGGGTGCTGGAACTATAGCTCGTCCGAGGAGGTACCACCGCCATCCTCGTAACCGGCGTGAAGCAATACTTGTTTCGGTTGACGAGGTGCGATTGCCGGGCACACTTACAGCGAGGCGAACATGTCAGTCTTCAGGAGTAGTAAGGCCTCTACGTACGACCCTAGAGGGGACTTCAACTCTGTTTGTGATTAAATGTGGATGTCGTCAGTTGGCACGCATAATCGTTTGCTACTCTTCTAACATGAAAAAAAATATACCTCTATTGTGGTCATACGCTTTCCGTAAAAGAGGTATCTCTCACAAAAAGAGACCGAAAACATTTCTTATTAGAACTATTGTAATACTTAAGAATTTGATTACTTCTTATTGAAATCAAAGTAGATTTTAACAAGATCAATATTACCATCTAAATTAAAACGGATAATAAATAAGAAAGGAGTTATTCCTCTGACAATCAAAACTGACTTAATGATTAGAAATATAAAAGTTAAGTGGCTGTGTTAAGATGGACGATGAATATAATTTATAAATTAGTTTCATATGTAAACCCGCCAATTTAGTCGACATTTACTTAGATATTGATTTTGGTTTGGTCCTATTGGAAACGAGAAATGAAATTATTAAAAATACCGCCTGAAGCTAAATTCATCTATTATAATTACTTTAAATACATTAAAACCCGGTGAAGCTGTAAAGGGCGTTAGGGCAACAGCAACAACACATACTCGAAAAAAAAAATACATTTACTTTAAATTCATAAAATATTTATTTATTATCTATATTTAAATAAAAAATGGAAAGTTAAAGCTTGATAAATTCCTCATAATTTCTTGTATCTAAGCCAGAATATTTAATACCCAATGCTATCTAAACTGCCATCTAAATACTGTCTGCACTCTCATTACTCTACCAACTAACAATGTATATAAATGGTTGCGAATCTATGCGTGACTAGCAAGCCTGCCGTGATTGGAGCGCGTGGGGAGGAAAGGTAGAGCGGCCGCCAATAGCAAGCAATGACGTAACAATAGGCTTTGCTAGAGTCGTGTGCCATTGCTACGCCTGTAGCGGTACTGCCTTAGATATTAGCTTAGCGTAGAGGACAAACATTCAGCGTTCCGTAGACTATATATTATACCTACTTGTTGTTTTGTAAAACGAATCTTGCATTTTATATCGTGTTATGGCGTGATTAAGTAAAAATTCCTTCTGAAATGTCCAATAAGAATTTATATTTTAACTTGATGTTTACATCGAAAATTATTTGGAGAGATTAGATAGGATTAAATCAGAAAAGACTAACGAGTTTTATTTGAAGTATAAAAAAAAATATTTTTACCCGACTGTGAGTTATGTTTTTATAGTGTATGTACATACATACAGTCTAAAAACATATGTACATACATACATATGTATGTTCTGACGGCCCTTATGGTGCGGCTAATACCGTACCGGTCTAAGATGCAGAGGGTTTCAGATTTGATTCCCAGAAAAGTAGACATCTAAATGATAAATTTAGATTTCTGTTCTGGGTCTGAGTGTTTGTGTACTCGTCTTGTATGTGTCCATGGCACCCACAGTAATACAGCGACAAACCACTTTAGATGATGCTCTTACAAGAGCTCTTTTTTCAAATCTCTGTGATTTTCTTATAAGAACAAGACATCTTATCACGATCAAATGAGAAACAAAATAAGCCTAATAAGAAACAAAAAACACAGTATCTTGGTGTAAGCCTATCAGTGCAGGGAACGTTTGTTTGTCTATTTATTTGCCACTAGATGTGGCCTAAACGGCTTGATTGATTTTAACGTGAGATGTCGTTAGGTTCGTCTTCGTAGCGTGGGTGACGCTGGGTACATTAAAATTTACCCAATCAAAATCGTCATCAACCTATTAATGTCCCACTACTTTGCACGGATCTCCTCTCAGAATGAGAAGTGTTAGGCCATAGTCTACCATGCTGGTCAAGTGCGGATTGGTAAACTTCACACATATTCGAGACTTTTATAGAGAACTTTCATATCTGTAAGTTTCCTCACGACGTTTTCCTTCACCGTTGTAGCAAGTGGTAATTAATTTATAAAACGCGCATAACTTCGAAAAATCAGAGGTGAATGTGGGAACCCCGGCCTCTCAGTGCGAGAGGCCGGAATCTTAACTACTAGGCTATCACTGCTTCAATCAAATTAGCATTGTTTTTTTCGGCGCGGCACATTGTATTGTTAAGTGTTTTTTCAGGATTATTTTTTCAAATTATATTCATCTTGTTTTTCGTTTTATCATGACGAAATGTATTATTCTTATAAGAATATTAGAAACCAAGTACAAATAAAAAGCTCTTATGAGAACATGACCAACAGTGGTTTGTCACTGTATGCAATTGGACAAATATTTTCGTAAAATGAATCCAATAAATAGTATTAAAATTACATAGTACGAGAAAAGAAATACGAAAATAATTTCATAAAACTATTTAAAAATGGTCCCCTTATTAATTAATATAAGCGCACGTGAGCATCTAAATACTGGTTGAAATATTATAACCCCGCGGCGAGTCATTTAGTCTCAATTACAGTTACACCTTTAATATGGATAATTGTTTTGTACCCTCTAATTTGACGAACTGCGGTATAAATCAACCACAAAGTCACGAACAAGAAATCAATTTGGCCATCCCACAGTAATGACGTCTTAAAGCAATTAATGCTTAACCCTTTGCTTGCCGAGTTCGTGATAACTAATACTGAACTGCAAAAGCTATAGCACTACGCACACACTCTCCTTGTATTCGATATTTTTATTATCATTACCGACTCTTTATGTATACCGGTGAGCGTTAATCTCCGCACTAAATGTCAGTTAGACAACATCTCACGAAGCTGGTTAGATGCGCAATCGTAGACATTATTTTTTTTTATTTTTTCTTTGAGAACATTTTATAGAACTCTCAATGATCCGCGAAGGTCCTCAATGACTTTGGATATTTTGATTAATCTATCGTTACGACGTGTGAGGACTACGGGCCTCGAGGACGTGATTGCCGGCCAGTTCTCAAGGGGAATAGATACCCCGGGGAATATTGATATCACTTCATCATACTAAAATGTTAGAGAGCAACATTATAATATTAAAAAGCACCAACCAGCAATATCTTTTGCGCTGTTTAGTGCGGGATAGCGGGGAGGGGTAGGGGGGATCTGATCGCAGTCGAGCTGAGTCATAACGGTCGCCTCCCTAGTGGTAGGAAGACGTCGAACTCAAGAGCTCCTGTGGAAGCGGTCTTACCAGGTGAACGATCTTAATGGAAATTGTCCAAATAATACCATTATGACAGTAAATAATATGTTAATTTGGACTTCATGAATAAAATCGTACTAGTACAAAAGTGATTTCGGATTCCATGACTATAGAATAAGGGTTAATTGTACTGTCAGGTTGATTTAATCCCGAGCATAAATTCACTGGATGCGTAAAGTTGTATCGACGTGCCTTGAATCAATTGGATTGACTTTCGGCTCGAATCTGACAAGGCAGATTAATGTTGGACGCGTATCAGGCTTTAATTAATATGTACTTATGGCCGTTCGGTCAATACTAAAGAGATAATGAGTACTTTTATATGCTGTTAATTACGAGAGGCGGGTGACTAGTAGGTACTTAAATGTTAATTCATGAGCTAACATTGGCAAAGTACATGTCACGCTCCAGCGTAGTTCAACATACGTACTTAATCATTGAAACCATACTATCAATGTTTAGTAAATATATTATTTAAATATTACACAAATGTAAACATTTTAAGTAATATTTGTTTTATTGCAAACGCAATTGCGAATTTATCTTGATGTTACTTATGAATATTACACACAACCAAACAAATAACACACATTGCTAACCTATGTAGTTGTACTTATGAAATAGAAATGATTCACCCATGACATGCGACTTAGGTATTTTTGTACCACATAAATATTGGAACTTGTTTCTGTCGACACCCCGGCATAA
This sequence comes from Phareas burnsi, assembly GCA_018249415.1. Taxonomy (NCBI): domain Eukaryota; kingdom Metazoa; phylum Arthropoda; class Insecta; order Lepidoptera; family Hesperiidae; genus Phareas; species Phareas burnsi. The sequence goes on from DWKL01004285.1 coordinate 8,378, forward strand.
ATTTAATAATTAAATGCAATCTAGCCGTGGGATCAGAGGAATATTCTTTTGATGAAGCCACGCTATTTGTTTGATCAATGAATAATCGACAGAGATGAGCGAAATAAAAAATAAACTGGCAACACTACACTGCGTGAACCTCGTACAATAGAAGTAAATAAACAGCGCGGTGTGACCACTGCGCTGAGGGTACACCTAGTACAGTTACACAGATATTTATCTGAATAGCCTTATCATAAATCTTTGACCTTTTCGCAACCCGCGTGGCGCAGCAGTAATCATTCTGGGTTCGATACCCGGCCAGGTAGACGTCTAAATTATGAATTTAGATTTCTGTTCTGGGTCTGGGTGTTTGTGTACTCGTCTTATATGTGTTCATGGCACCCACAAAGGGTATCCTAGGGGATATGAGCGTAGAATGCGTTTTTTTCACATATTAAAACTTTGTATTAAACTTTTTCTACAAACTTGGCCAGAGCGGAGGTCATAACTTTTCCCGGGATAAGCCCTACACTGTAGAATTAACATTAATGCGTTGTTTTATTTCTACAGTCATTCGAGGTGGTCAAAGACATCAGTTACTACAAAGTAATGTAAGGGTAAATCGCATTTTTAACTGGTAATGACCTTGTTGTGGATGATTTTGTTAATATTAAAGTGATTTGTGGTAATAAGTGCCAAGAACGTTATACACATTATTTTAAGCAACATTACCGTAACCGTACCGTAATTAGCGTAACTCGAAATATTTTACACACAGATACAGTTACGTATTTAAACTGTTGATTCGTTTGTATGCAGTAGCGCTTGTAAACGTTTACATAATTAGACAAAAAGAAAAATAGTTAAAATGGCGAGTTGTAAATGTTACTAACAAAGTGCTCGCGGCGCGCCCCAAGCGTTTGAGGGCGCGAGTGTACTCGAATGCGTCTGTCGCGTGGTTACCCGCTATTAACTGTGTCCAGTGCTTGCTACTAGTCCTAGTAGGTATCCTATAAATTACACGAATTATACGCTGTGGCGGCGGACGCGAGCATGTGATATATTGTGGAATTGCAACCGCGCCGCGGCCGCGGTGTCAGCAGACGCAAAATTATACACCCAACCGCGATGTTTGCGTTCAACATTACTAATGCTCGTATACATGATGCTTCGCCTTTTATTTGTGATTGTTATTTGGTAAATGATACCCTTCTAGATACCTAGAAAAGTTATTGCATGCAGCTAAGCGTTATTTAGACGGAGAAAGCGCCGTTCGATGTTTGTCTCGATAGCAATCAGTATGAGTCTGTGTTTCGTATTTTTTTATGTGATGTGAGCAGCAAATGGCGTTTCACCTGATGTTACAGCGTTTACTATAGCCTATGAACACTTGTCATCGGAATCAACCAGGACTGGAGCTCTACCTGGAGCTCTACCTTGCGTACAAATGTATTGGGAGACTTTTTAAATTAATACCTTACCACACCCAACACGACAGAACGCTGCGTACTGTACGTACGTAGGTCTTATAGCGCAGGTAACGTATATTGGTACCGTTACAAGGAACAGTTCTTCACCACCTTTAAACTTTATATCATTTCATGAATGTGTCTTGTAACCGCTGCTCAAATGTCGGTGCGAACTTACTGATTCCTAGTAATTTTATTAACACCATAAATAGCTATTTACTTTTATGATCCTTCAATGATTATTGAAGATGATTTTCTTTCTCGTTGCGAATCATGTGGCGGACCGATACGGTTATTAAAGATATCAATAAATTCAGCGGATGACAACATAATTATAATGAAGGCCTACTAAAACGTCTGCGTAATCAAAAAGACCGATAAGCGTGGAGGACTTTTCTTCCATTAAGCATAAAGCTGCGTAATCCAATTAAATTGTACATTTAAAGTCATATTACGTATTCCATCAAAACTGTCGCGTGAAAAGATCGTTTCGTTTTCTATTTTATTTACTATTACACAGCCATTAATAAACTATATGTCAGTTGGCTCGACTTTATACTTTTAAAACTACATTAAAATACCTAGACTTACTATTCTTACAATATATTGCAATGACAAAAAACAAATGAAAAACGATACTGTATTAAGCTGTTTTGTCAAAGCATACATCCAACAACTATTATCATGATAGATGTAGGTGAATAATATAACATTAATAGGTGGTAGAACAATCGTTCGTCTGGGGAAGTACCACCGCCGCCCTCATAATGCGCCGTGAAGCAGTTTTTGAGTTTCGGTTGGAGAGGTGCGGTTGCCGGAAACACTTGCAGCGAGGCGACCATCGTAGTTCTCAAGAGTAGTGAATTTTTGGGAACTTCTCTTAT
>DWKL01004286.1:0-10711 GCA_018249415.1 Phareas burnsi
AGCCTCCACCACCCATCCAACTCCTCAACGCGACATTGCTTAGCTTTGCCGATCGGTTACAATCTATACAAGCGCGGCTATAAGCGATTCAAACTATACTTCTACCACCACCTACCTACCACCTTAAAAAAAAATTACCAAGCATGTATAGTACCAAGATAATTGTGAAAAATCTATAACGGAGTACCTGCCACAAGATTGACATCGCCTGCCAAATAACATTAGAAATTACAATAGCCTCAAAAGAAATAACCACTAAGTAATCTTTAACGCTGTGTCTGACGCTTGCCAATCTCCTAATCGAGTTCATTACACAGACTGTAAATACTTTTGACCAAATTAGACATAAAATAACGATGTCTGTACATTACATATAAGTAACAAACAAGCATGCATTCTGACTTAAAGTAAGTGGTCACTGCTGCCCATGGACGTCTATAATCAACCGCGAACATGATTGACGTCCTACTTGAGGTCGGCCATAGATGCGTGGTTTCTCCCGTGAGCTAAGCTGGAACGCCTCGTTTGTCTCTTATCACACCCTTCAAAATAGAACGCAGTTGTGTTTAACAATGCTGTTATAATAAAGCAATAGGTGTAACATTAGTGCTTTCGGGGTGAAACCAGGGCGGTTGTACCACCTCTTTGACTATCGTAGAAATATAGAAAATACGGTGAATATAAAAAAATGAATGTAATCTGTGGTTTGAACTATGTGCTTTGAAAGGTGTGTAAGACAGATTTATTTATATCAGGTATTACAGTATATAACATGGGAAAGTAAGATATCTGGGTTGAGTCACAGATATTCATGATCATTGAGTAAATGGATGCTGTAGCTGCAGCTCTTTTTATGTTCCACTGTTGGGCACGAGTCTTTCCCCATAAATGAGGCGGACTGGAGCATACTCCTTGAATTTAATTCTGCTTCAAGGCAAATTGGGGAATATCGTATAAATAATGTAATGTTCAATTTTTTTGCAGTCTTTATCATTTTCTTAGGTGTTTGAGTTGCGTTATGGGAATCGAATACCAAAAGCGGATGGAGAACTATTACTAGAAATATGAAAAAAAAAAATATTTTGACTATCTACATCCTTTTTTCGTTAAGTTGCAAGTCATTTCCTTATTCCATAAACAAAAAGCTGCCAAACAACGCGTCTTGCCTGTCCAGCGTCCTACGCACGACTGTCATGTAAATGACGTCACGCGACCGGAAGCAGTAGCGCGGGGGTGGGGCTTCCGGCGGCGCACGATTGGTCACTTCCGTTCCATAACAAACTACTAGTACAATAATATGCTAATGGTGATGCAGCGTTTTATTGGATTAATGCTGAAACTAAGCAAGGCCATACTATTTTCTTTTCCTATGCATAATTTTTCAGTGCGGATAACATTTTAGATAATTTATTTTTATCCACCAAAGTTTCGTGTTGAATGAGCTAATTTTAGCAATTGTATTTTTCAATTCGACCTTTTACCATCCAAAACATATTTTTTCATGTAAGAAGAGTAGCAAACGAGAGTTCATCCGCCTGATAGTAAGTGGTCTCTAGCAGCCTATGAACATTCACATTTAAAATCAAATAATATTAAAACCTTATCTGAGGTTGTACGTAGATAGATAAGCTATAGAATGCTTTAGGGACATTTTGGTATACCTTTACATTTAAAAAGCCTGTACGTAAATCGTCATCGACCTGTACATGTCCCACTACTGGGCACAGGTCTCCTCTCAGAATAAAACATTTATTAGAGCAATTAAACTGTACTGTAACTGTAAATATCTACTTATAACTCACTTCAGATGATTTGACTTTTTAACTAGAATTAACAAACGCCCACATCCCTACGCAGATCGTATCCGATCTACAAAGTTAAGCAACATCGGACGCGGCTGGGAGTTGGATGGGTGACCGCTAGTAGCTAAATTTCATACACGTTTCGGTGCTTGGAAGGGCACGTAAAGCTATCGGTCCCTATTGTTATTCTTTTTAGTTATTTTATTTAGCAGCCACCAGTAGTACCATTAAACCTTATGGGTAGTTTGAACATATCTGATACTGGTTAGCCACTAGATTGTATCTCCACCAATCTACACTGGAGGCTGCACCAGTGGTGGTGGTGGAGTAAGCTTCAGTCTTTCCCCAGTTGTGAGGGACCCGAGTTCAGTATTACGTCATAAAAAGAGTTACAGCTAACTATGTAGAGTTATCGTTCATTTTATACAACACATGCAAATAGTGCGAGAAACAATAAAAACAATACAAACATTAAAAAATATATAATATGCGTCAATCAGTACATTTATTGCGGCGATTAAATTGAGCCTCGTGAAAAACAAAGGCAGTTATTACTTTTGGAACAATTGTTTTAAACAAATTTGAATAACAATTAATAAGTATTATTTCTTTTGCCCACAATAATGAGTTTCATTGCACGATGATTACGCAATCCGTAACCTAATTAATACACTTACGTGTGTCACAATAGTTGAATATAGCGATTACAGTTGTTAAAATAATAGCTTAAGGATAGGCTGGTGGTGTTGTAGCAACAGTGCGTATATTGATTATAATTAGGCAGGCACACATATAGCGAGGCGACCATCATAGTCCTCAGGTGTAGTGACGCATCCATATACAGCCTCGAACGGAACTTCGGTTTTGTTTGAGGTTGGATGTGGGTGTTCATGGGCTGCGATGACCACTTTACGTCAGGTGGCCTGCATGCTCGTTTGCTACTTTACAAACATAAAAAAAAAAATGTGACCACCCGCACTGCATAGCGGTCACCATACAAGCTACAGTGGCCTACGGGTTCGATCTTGGCCTGTGAGCCGTTTGAATGATTTTAGATTTACGCTCTGGTTCTGGGTGTTTGTGTGCTTGTCTATGTAACCAATTCCACGTAGAACAACACTACCAGAAATCGATCACGTCAGCATTGAGTTGGAACGTCTGGAAAAATTGAAACTGCCTTCTGTCTGTAGAAAGCGTTTTTAAGCCTTTTCTTGTAGTAGATAATAAGGTTCTGGGGAACAGTATTAAAAAAAAAATGTGTTTCTTCTTTGATGGGTGGGATTCTTTTTTATGTTTAAAGTAAACGAGGGTGTAGGCTATCTGGTATTAAGTGGTCACTTCGGCCCATGTACACCCCTAACTAACCTTAAACAAAATTAAAATTCTATCTGATAGTCATACGTAGATGCGTCACTATTCCTGAGGACTAAAATGATCGTCTCGCTGGAGGTGCCCGGCAACCGCACGTCACTAACAAAAACACAGAAACTGCTTCACGGCGAATTAGGAGACCGGCAGTGGCACCTCTGGGAACGAGCCTCCCACCTCCCAAAATCTCCTAGTAAGTTCTCCTAAATCATAGCAATTTAATGATACCATTAAGTTGGCAACAGTAACTGCTAAAGGTGGTAGCAATCGTGCTAACGTTAGCACAAGATAAACAGTTAAATTTCCCACCTGTGTCAATCCGACCAAGTTAGCTTGGCAAGCTCGTCGACAGAACGCAGTGACGAATTTTAATGTGTATTTCTTTTATATTTGAAGAGTAGCAAACGTGCGTGTAGACTACCTGATGTTAAGTTGTCAGCGCAGCCCATGGAATACCACATCTAACCGCAAACAAAATTGGAGTTCTATCAGAGGTTATACGTAGATGTGTCACTACTCCTGAGGACTCCGATGGTCACCTCGCTATAAGTGTGCCCGGCAACCGCACCTCTCCAACCGAAACACAAAAACTGTTTCACGGCGAATTATGAGAGTGGCGATGGTACTTCGCCGAATTACAATTAATGTTTTGCTCAGTTTGTAATTAGTATTAATAGATTAGTAGATAACACTAGACTTCGGAAATTTCTGAGATGATAATAATAACAAATACTAATACTAGAAGCAGTGATAGCCTAATGGTAAAGATTCTGGCCTTTCTTGCTTGATATTCAGGGTTCGAATCTCGCACGCAGCTCTCATTTTTCAAAGTACATAACTTTGAAAAATGAGAGAGCGTACTAAAAATTTGTTGTTACTAACTTTAACGGTGAAGCATAATATCGGGAAGGAACCTACACATCTGAGAGTTCTTAGTAAAGTTCTCGAAGGTCTGTGAAATCTACCTATCCGCACTTGGCCAGCGTGGATTACTATGGCCTTCTTAATCTGAGAGGAACTCGTGCCCTGCAGTGGGACATTAATGAGTTGATGATGGTTATGATAATGATGATGATCTTCGACTATATTGCCAGAAAGATCGGTAAAAAAATCAGTTAATGATAACTAGGAAGATCTATGGCAAAAGATTAAAAAGCCGCAGCCCCATCAAGTGGACAGATCAGGTCCGGTCGTCGTCGTCGTCACTTGACACCAAACTCCACGACGAAATACATAATGCAAAGAATAGGACCAGATGGCGCAGCGCTGTCAGGGAGATGTTTCCAGGGGGCAATGACGATTTTTAGTAATGAGGACGAAGAGCGAAGGAAGAATGACAGATTAAAGGTGGTAAAATTCTTAGGAGACATTCCGGAGACAACGCCGCCATACTTATTTCTATGCTTTCAAATGAGAACCCAGTAATTAATAAACCGGCTTTTATGCTTGAAGAATAGCAAATGAATATGCAGGCTTCTTGATGTTAAATGGTCATTGCAGCCTATGGACATCCATATCTAACCTCAAAGAACGCAGAAGCCCTATGTGAGATTGTATGTTGATACGTCACTACTCGACAACCATAGCTCTCCAACCGAAATACAAGTATTGCTACGCAGCCGATCGTGAGAACTGACATGGTAGCTTCTCGTGGACCTACCAGAAATTAAAACTAACTCTGGTTATAGGACAGAAACAAGTTTGGCGGTCATTGTATTCGAACTACGTAACTTTCTACCACCTTTATTTTGTGTAATTACATTTAATATAACATGTAAATATAACACCTACCCATTATTCGAGTTAAGAAATAAGCAATTGTCACATAAGCGTTTTCTCCCCGACATTACGATAGCAATCAAAGTCTCCATTGTACATAGGCATTGTTCGAACCGTTCCACTATAGCATAACTGTGGAATATATTAAACGAATTATTCTATACAATGGTGAGGAATTTTTTAATCAAACACTGGCATATAGACGTGTTGGAGGTATTAACACTTGTTAAAGCGAAGACGTCGGGACAAATTTTTATTCGCGTTTTTAAATATCGACTCGGAGATTATATGTACATGCGTTTTGAAGGTTAGGCTTTGCAAGCAGATAATAAAATCTATTTGGCTGTCAATTGTTACAGCTTAGTGGTTATGTTCTGGATTCTCAGTTTGGGTGTTCAGGGCTCGGATCCTGCACGCACTTCTGATACTTTCCATGTTATTACGCTTATTAAATATTAATAATTACTCGCTTAAACGGTGACGAAAACGTGAAGAAACCTACATGATTGAGAGTTCCCCATGAAGTTCTGAAAAGGTATGTGAAGTTCACCAATTTGCACTTGGCCAGCTTGAAGGATCATAGCACAACCCTTCTAATTCTTCAAAACCAGCACCGGACAGTAATGGGTTGATGGTGATGACGATATATTTGGATGTCAACATTATGGCGGGTGAGGATAAGAAAGTTTTTGTAGGAAATTGTATTGCATCTATGTACGACCTCAGACAGATCCTTAGTTTTGTTTGGAGTTAAATGTAGGTGTCTATGGGCTGCAGCAACCACGTAACACCAGGTGGCCTGCACGCTCGTTTGCTACTCTTTGAACATAAAACAAAAAAAAACTTAGATACAATACAGCCACGACTACAGTTTTACTTAATTTTACCATTTTTAAAATGTGAAGTTGTGAATTAACTACACCTACTAAATTATGGAGGCTTTCCACAGTTTGCAAAGATTCAAACCCAGCTGAAAGAGATAATTGGGCTACAGACTGATCATCATCAGCAACATCAATACATTACTGCTCGACTTCTTGCGATAGAACTCATCTTAGAATGTGGAGGTGGTCAAGTGCGGATTAGTACAATTTACACATATCAATGAACTGAACGTAGAGCTCTTAGGCATGTAAGTTTCCACAGAATGCTTTTCTTCACATAACTTTGATAATCGGATGTGGGTGCGGGATTTGTATCCTGGACTACCTTACCACTAAGCTAGTATCGCTTGCCCTCATTACTGTTTAAGATTCTCACCCAATACAATCCGACCACCACTCATCTCATTATCCGAATAGCCGTCAGAACCAAGTGCTGCAAATTGCCCTCAAGTTTGGCGGTGAGCGGCTGGAGTGTGTCGTGACCCTAATGTTTGTCGCGCACGTGTCGTGCGTGCGGCCCGGCCCTTTTGTGCGGACTTCGGCCGGTTGTTTCGAGGACTTGCGTAGAAATGTTTACTTTATGATTTTATGTTAACCGTTTCATTTAGAAGCAGTGTTGGCCCAGTGGCAAGATTTCGGCCTCTCACGCTGGTGGACCGTCGTTCAAATCCCACGCGCACCACTGATTTTTAAAGTTATGAGCGAATTAGAAATTAATTATCGCTTGTTTTAACGCGAAGGAAAACAACTTGAAGAAATTAGAAATCTGAGATTTCTCTGTAAAGTTCTCGAAAGTATGTGTAGTGTATCAGTTCGTTATTGGCCATCGTGGTGGACTATGGCCTTCTCATTCTGACCCGTACCCAGCAGTAGGGCAGTAATGGGTTGATGATGATAAAAAAAATACTATTTAAAACAGGCCCTTAAAATAAAATAACTAAAAAATTGATCATTTTTTTTATTAAACTTACTACTACCATCCAAATAAATGTTGATAAATTCGCCCCAATATAATTTGGAATAGGGATTCGCGGTAGCAATTAACTTAAAAGCTATTTTGAGCAGTGTGACCCAACCCTAACCTAAGGACACGAGCACACGTGCCGACCACGCCTACGTTTATACCGCAGTGGAACAGATTAAACAAAATGGCTGCCTAATAATAATTAATCTTGAATTTTTAAAAATAAAAATGCAGTGACTATTGTAAAATTGTTTCTTCACGCTTTACGCCTCAGGTTCGAATCCCGGGCACACAACATAGATTATCCGAAGTTATGTGCGCATTAGAAATCAATTAACACCTTTAACGTTGAAGTAAAACATCGTCGAGTAACTTATACATCTGAGAGTTCTCCGTAAAAGTACCCAAGGGTGTGTTAAGTCTACATATTAGCACTTGGCCAGCGTGGAGGACTACGGCCAAACGCTTCTCATCCTGAGAGGCGATTCGGGCTTAGCAGTAGGACAGCAATGGGTTAATGATAAGATAAAATTAATACATATGTAAATTTTAAATAGTTTTTGAACCTCTATTAGAACGTAAGAGGCTCAAACTTTCTTTGATTGTTGTAATTTCACGTAAATAATTATATCCTTAATAACAACGTAAAAGACATCTATTTACATTTGGGACACGTCTATTTTGTATGATGTTTGTTGAAAATTAAATGGAACAATATAACAGCGAGTTTTTTGTTTGAAGATTAGCAACAAACGTGCGGACCACCTGATGTTAAGTTATCACTACAACCCATGGACAACCACATCTTACCTCAACCAAAACTAAAGTTCTGTCTGAGGTTGTACGTAAATGCATTACTACTCCTGAGGACAAAGACGGTCGCTTTGTAGCACATGTGCTCGGCAAACGCACCTATCCAATCGAAACACAAGAATAGCGGATTGTAAAGGTGGATTTGGTAAGTCCTCGAACTATAGTTCTATTATCTATCAAAAATATCTTAAGAAATCATTAGAAACTTCTTAAATTTAACACCGTATTATATTCTGCCGTCCCTGAGGTTAAGCCTTCGCAATATTACTAACGCTAAGCCAACCTAATCGAACGGGGACAAAACGCGGTTCCCTTAAAAATTCAATAACTTGCACTGCCCAATAAAAACGGTATCTTTCAATACCCATAATCGCGTGTCAACGTAACCCCGAGACGGAAATTTGACGCACCCCCAACTAACCCTATTGTCGCCTTCGTTTTGACAGTGAAAACTGTCAACTGTCAAAAGCAAGAAGGTTTAAACTATGCGTCCCATTTTCAAGCGCTTTTCACATTCGGGTCTATTGTAGGCGCCCACCGGGGGGCATCTTGAGAGTGTTTAATAATGCTTCGTTTATGATATTTTTTAGAAAAAGAAGAAAAAAACATTTCTTTCATCAAACGCGTGCTGCAACAGTCATCATCATCAACCCATTAATGTCTCATTGCTGGGGACGGATCTCCTCACAGAATGATGTTAGGATGTTAGGTCATAGTCGACGAAGCTGGCTAAGTGTGGATTGGTAGACTTCACACGCCTTTAAAAAACTTTACAGCGAACTCTCAGAAATGCAGGTTTCCTCACGATGTTTTCCTTCACCATTAAAGCAAGTGATAATTAATTTCTAAAATGCACATAACTACGAAAAATCAGAGTGCGTGCGGGATTCGATCCCAGACCCCAGTGTGAGGTCTGAATCTTAACCACTAGGCTAAGTTAGCGCTGTCAAAAGTATCCTCACCCAAGCAATCAATTACATCACATCAATGACGACTTTATCAAGTGACAGTGATGACTATATCAAGTACAAAGCAACAAATCATTTGCATTATATCATTTTTTTAAATTCTATTATGATTTTGTGGTCCTGACACTATAATAAGATATATAGAAACCATATATAAGGCTGGATTTTAACTTGGTATTTATTATAATACGTTTCCTGCACTCATAGCCGCGCACTAGGATTCCCTGAGTCGTGGATGCAATGAACACATACAAAGAGGAGACAAACACCCAGACAACAATTTTTTTTATTCAGTATTAAAATGTCTGCCTACGCGGGAATTGAACCCAGAACTTTCTGAGAGACAGACCGTTAACGTTACAGCGCCACAAGGGTCGTTCAACTATGCCAAAACTTAATAGACAAATTACGTATTTACTTAGCATTAACCTTATCATCAACTTATTCCTATCCCACTCCTAGGTATATATACACTCAAACTGGATTTAGAACATAGTTCACCATACGAGCCAACCGCGGATTGGTAATCTTAAAAGACCTTAGAGAACTTTATGGAGAAATCTTACACGTGTAGTATTTTTCGTGATCATTTCCTTTAAAGTCAAAACAAATGACAATTCATTTTTAATACGCATATAACTTCGATAAATCAGATGTACAACTTGGTATTCGAACCCTGGACTGCCTCTCATATTATTAAGCTACTATCATATCATACTACTATCATATTTAAGATATCATAAGCTTCAAAGCTAGTTCAGATCCTGGTAGATATTTTGAAACTAAATTCCTTTATAGCTTGGGAACGTTTGTTACTCAGCGAGAGATCCAGCAGAGAAAGATAACTTTACAGGGAGATGGCATAGGGTGATTTTATTACTGAAATATTCAGAGGTTCTGGGTAAAAAACCAAAGAGCTTGCAAAGAACAGCTGTTCATTTTGTAATAACAAATTGTAAAAAATTGTAAATTATGCGTAGGTACGTAATAAATAAAAAAACAAACAGCTCCGATGCTATAATAATAAAATCATAACACAAAAACATTTTTTTTATAAATTTTGACTCTTAGTTTTGTAGTCACGAGAAAAAATCGTGACCGTAGGCGTGTTTTTGTAGAGGCGAGTGACCGTACTGTGACCCGTTTAGTCTTCCGAGCACACTAGCGCCAGTGCTAAGTAATAGGTACAACATATTCAAATTACTGTATCATTACCAGAAAGATGTCACCGTGAATGAAAAAGGTAAAGTTTATACATTCAAGCGGTTCTATTCACAAAATTTTATATATGCATAATTAAACTTACTCTTCTTCGTCTATCTAAACTAGACGAATACGTAAGTCAGACGCTTTATAAGGCTGTTTGAACTATTCTGCTGTTATAAAATACATAATTGGTAATATACTTTCAAAATCGTGTAGAAATAATACTGAAGAGGCATGTTTGCCGGGTACATGAAGCGAGGACGCATCTATGATAGGAGATAGGACCTCAGATAGGAGTGTCTTGTTTGAGGTTAGATGTGGATGCCCATGGGCGGCAGTGACCATTTTACATCACTACCTAACTTCTTAGCGCTTATACCCAGTACTTAAAAGAACAAGCAAGCATTCCACTGGCGCACTAAAGTAGGCGTTTCAAACGCGCTTCGATATTGTGCAACCCGCCGATCTACGGTTACCCGATGACATCTATTCACGACACTCCACTGTGTCACTTTTTATTGTCGTTTATACGTGTTTGGACGTAATTGACAAGTTGATCTTTTTATAGTATTGATGTAGCAAAACAACCTGAAGATTGTAGTACAGAACTTTATACTGATGACAGACATATAATTATTATGGTATTGATGTGCCTACTTCAGAGGAAGACTTAAATGGTCTGCCTTATATTTAGAAATAAATAACGTTTTACTGTGCCACTGCTGGGCACGGGTCATCCCTCAGTATGAGAAGGGGTCGACCATAGTCCACCACGCAGCCCACGTGCGGACTAGTACATTCAAATTTGAGAACTTTACAGAGAACTCTCCGATGTGTAAATTTTCTCACAATGTTTGCCTTCACCGTTAAAGCAAGTGATAACTAATTTCAAATACGCACATAACCTCGAAAAATCAGAAAAGCGTA
>DWKL01004287.1:0-10711 GCA_018249415.1 Phareas burnsi
GTTTTTATTAAGATTTTTATTAAATGCAAAGTCGACGATTTCCATATTTCGAGCAGTGCAGCAAGATCGCGGACCAAAGTTCCCAATTTCGAGTACTACGACATATTATCTGACGTAAATTTTACGTTATTTATGAAAGGTGCAATGCATATAAGTAATGTAATAATTTCTTTTTGAAGTCGTTACAATTATCATTCAAAATATTTAATGCACAATTAAACTTAGTGTATAATATTAAATTGATTCTTTGCATTTATATTTAACAAGATAGTCACAGCAACGCGTGGCCGGGTCTGCCAGTCTATATAATTTACGTGTCACGATGTTTCTCCGAGATGAATTCCGTAACTATCTATCAGTTTTTAACGTTTTTTTTTAAATGTATGTTTTATTCCAACTTGAGAGATAAGATAGTTTTTATTCAGATGTTTTTTTTCCTTAACGATACCAGTCACAATATCTAATAATTGAACGAAATATAAGAAAGCCACAGCAACGCGTGGCCGGGTCTGCTACTTATCTATACTTTCTTTCAAAAGATATAAACAAGTTTCAAATCCAAAAATCCGGGTCCCTTGCGCTAGGGTAAGATTTAGGGTATTACCATACCTTTACTTCATATCTTCGCTTTGATATTAGATATATTGTATTCTGACTGGTCATCATTCAGTTTAGGTTACGTAACTGAGAAATAGGTATTCAGTCCTGTAAGTTATATAAAGAAACTCAAATACATATGTAGGTACTTCAATTAAGGGATCATATAAACAATAGAAATATAATGATTGTTACGACACTTTTTTATCTAGAATAGCAAATGAGCCTGCAATCCACCTCATGTTAAGTGGTCACAGTGGTCGCTGTAACCCATGGACCCTCACATTTAATCTCAAACAGGACTGAATTCCTATATGAGGTCGTACGTGGATGTCTTACTATTCCTGCGGCCTAACATGATCGCTGTAAATATACTTGGCAACCACACTTCTCCAACACGAGTTACTTCACGGTGGATTATTAGGGGCGTTGGTACCTCTCTTGGTACAATGACTGCTGTGTCTATAGGAGGTGGTAGAACAATCGTTCGTCTGGGGAAGTACTACCGCCGCTCTCATAATCCGCCGTAAAGCAGTTGTTGTGTTTCGGTTGGAGAGGTGCGGTTGCCAGGCACACATATAGCTCTAATTGATTCCGTATCTCTACACGTTCAATTCACTGATGTTAAATTTGATTTTACATCTAATAGTTTTAGTTTATTTTACATTTATTTTGTAAGTTACGGCACCAATTGTGTAAGTTACTGTGAACAAATGGCACCGTAATAAAAGTCGTAATATATTTTACAAGTATTATCACCAACCATTCTACAAGTGCTATCAGAAATTTCTATGTCCTTCAGTTGATTGATGACATAAGCTTAACTAGAGTTGGACGTATGAAACATTCGAATGACTAACGCACGACGTGGGGTTGGCTTTCAAGGATATAGGAAATAAATAAGTATGCATAGCATAGTAGATACTAGCCGTGAAGCGGTTTTGTGTGTTTCGGTTGAAGATGTGCGGTTGCCGGACACGCTTACAGCGAGTCCGGCTTATCTTAGTCTTCAGAAGTAATGAAGCATCTATATACGATCTCAGATAGAACTTTAGTTTTGTTTGAGGTTAGATGTGGATGTCCACGTGCTGCAGTGACTTAACATCAGGTGACCAGTACGACGTTCGTTTGCTACTCTTCAACAATAATAAAAAAAACAATTGAATTGTGTCATTTTCGAATGATTAAATACTGCAACTTTTAAAACTCATTATAATATGTTTATTTGTATGTTATTTAAATGTGTTATCCGAATGGTAAACGATTCAAGAAATACCGATCGGCTAGAACATTTAAAGCTACGGAGGGACATAAGCTTTCTCTATGTGTTCTACCGTTCTCCACAATGGTGAGTGTTCTGAGGAACTATTTGTCTTGGTGCTTTCGTCAACTTTTCTCCATCGTACCACTCGTCGTTCGGTTTGCGCTCTTTTTTATCACGTACGTGCAAGATGTGATCCTCCTAAGGTATTCCTGGAACGGTATTATATGATGCTCTTCAAAAAGTTGCAAAAAGGGCTCGGCTTCAAAGCCGGTGATGCTTTGGTGATTCCTCTGGTGTTGCAAATCTCCACAGGCGACGGTAACTACTTTCCATCGGGTGGTCCGTCTACCTTGTTGCTAGATTAAGTTATGTATAAAAAATATTACAACAAAACCAGCTTTATAGTTTGTCCGTTTAATTGTACGGGCTAATTTTAGAAATTGCTGATCCAATTGCGCCGGATCAGTTATATAAAGCTGCTTGATACCTTTTCGATGTTTAATGTTTAGTGTTTTTGGTAAAAAAAATATCGTACAGATGATGCTGGATGAACAAGCTCGTATATAATAAATTATATAATAGTTAAAAAACTAAAAGGAATACCCTTTAATAGCAAATGGAAATAAAAAGTCAAAAATAATTTTTAATTTAAGATTTTGTTGAAATGCGATAAAAAGGCTGCTTACTCATATTATTAATTTACTTTTAATAAGTTTAAATTTAGAATTAAGTGATTTATAAAAAAATATATATTTGATTGTAAAAAATGCGTGTGGTGCTTAAAATCAATTGATATAATTATCTCATCGGTACCTATGTATAAGTTTGGAATTATAATAAAAAATATAGTAAAAATGCTTACATACATACATCCAAGGGAAGCTAATAAAAGCGGTTTAAAAGTGTAATCATAGAAAACAATCAATAGTTTATCCCTTCGTGTCTGAGGACCAAATAATCTACCAATGTACGTTGCCGGTGTTGACCTATAGACTGCAGACGTAAAGTTCCACTTTGCTGAAAAGACTTTACTGTCCTTTTTAAAGATCGACCACTAATTTTGCTGGGGAGCATTGGCATTGGCATTATCTAGCACTTTTTTTGGCGTTAAGTACTTTACTGCTACGATTTCTGACGGGGTCTCCAGTAAGCGGCAGCTCGTTGAGAATTTGGAAAAGGAAACCCATTTTCCTTGCCCTCTCTAGAAAATATCCTAGTTACGGTAGTTTCAGGAGTCTCATCTTAGTTCTCAGGAGTAGTAACGCATTTACATACGACCTTAGGTAGGACTTTAGGGCTGTTTGGGTGTGCCCATAGACTGCTTAGACCAGTTAAAATCAGGTGGCTTACACTCTCGTTGGCTGCTCTTGTCATATAAAAAAACAACGCGTTGTATCGTGTACCTTAGTTTCGGTCCTTAGATATCAAAATAGGAGTACAATTAAAACGTCGATAGAACGCGGACGGATTATAAGCACATAAATCCTTATTTGGGAGCAAAAACAAATTTAGATAAAACGCTCTGTCGTGAATGAAACTGAACAAACGCGTCAGCCGTCAAGAATAACGTCTGAGTAGTCGTGCGTACCGTAGAAATGTAACCGCCCACGAACTGTGATGTTGTTCGAAATTGTGTCAGAATAAATCCTTAGGCCACGTTTCTATGACACGCGTTAAGCGCAATAAGCGTTTCGATAGGTGGAAGAATTATAGTTCGGCCGGGAAAGTACCACCGCCGCCATCACAATCCGCCGTGAGGCAGTTTGTTTCGGCTGGAGAGGTGCGGTTACGGCACACTTACAGTGAGGCGACCAAATTAGTCCGCAAGAGTAGTGATGCATCTATGTACATCCCCAGACAGTACTTCAGTTTTTTTTTGAGGTTAAATGTGGGTGTCATGGGCTACAGTGTACTATTTAACATCAGGTGTGCACGTTCGTTTGCTACTCTACAAGCATAAAAAAAACTTGAAATTCAATTTTAGTGTCTGGTAATCATTAATATAGTTATTCCTATGGTCGATTACTTTCGTATGATCTAATGTATATACGAGAATCAAATTGCATCAATCACTTCAGAGTACCTGCACATAATAATTTATTTTCGCTTTTCGTAATCATAAAATGCACACCGCAACTTGCGAAGTTATACCGCACTATTACTGGAAGCGTTCCTTCTGCTGACAGTTACATTTTGACTTATCCCACAGGAACTATGTGACAGAGGGCGGAATAACCGTAAAAAGTGGATGTATTAATACGAAATGTAAACAATATAACCTGGTTTTATTTAAATCGGTTAAGCCAATGAAACGGGGTCAGGTGCCATTTATAATTTTAACGAATGTATATTTTGTACTACCAATGCTGTGTTCATTTACACAGGGCTTAACATTTAAGCTTTATGGATTGTAAGTTAATTAGTACCGTGGAATTATTACTTTGATGTTTTTTAATTTAGAAGAGTACGAAGCGAGCATGTAGGCCATTGAATGTTAAAAGGAGTTAATCTCAAGCAGAATAGAAGTTGTACCTGAGGTTATGCAGGTGCGTTACTACTCCTGTGGACTAAGATGGCCCTATGCTTGTAAATGTACTTGACCACCGCACCTCTCCAACGGTAACAGGAATTTCTATGCTTGTAAATGTTCTTGACCACTGCACCTTCCGAACCGTAACAGGATTTTTTTCACAGCGGATTATGAGGGCGGCGATGGTATCTCCCCGCTCGAACTATAGTTCTACCACTATGGTTTAAGGCAGTCTATTCGACCTTGTCATTCGCCTATAGCTTGTAGTCACGTTATCATCGTTTCATTCGTCGGACAACGCCAGATGTCACGCAGGCACGCACCGCTCCCAAACATCTATATTAGGCATAGATTTATGAAAGGAACAAAACTTTAGTAATAGCGATGAACTTCACTGGTTCACAAATCGAGCTTTGATTATATTTTAATATAGAAACGTTTGTGTTTTGACTCCAGAGTCACGACCACATCACTTATTTCTGCAACAAAAGCAATGTTAAATGCTGCTGTTTCTGTTAATAAAGGTGACATACTTAAAAGAAGCATTCAAACTTAGTCCTCAACGGTAGCAGCGGGTCTGTGGCTCTCTTAGGTAGGACTTCTATCTTATTTGGGTCTTATTATAGATGTCCATGCGTGCCAGTGCCCATTTATAATCAGGTGTACTACACACACACATATATATGTATATATATGAAAGAAACAGTATTTACGCCAATGTACACAAATATTAAAAAAAAAATGTTAATGTAACAAGTTCATAGCTCCATTAGATGTTTAAATAAATATTTTTACAAGTAAACTAAAAAAGGGGGAATCCCATATCATTACAAACATAAGTACATAGAAGAAATAGCTGTCCACTGTTTGCGGCTATCTTCGTTGCGTCCGTTTAGTGAATTTTAATGCCAATTGAGACTGTAACTTTTCCCATTAAACTTTCTCATTTAAAAACATGGGTTAATCAATATAGGTACACAATTTTAATAGGTGGTTCATCCGGGAAGGTGCCACGGCCGTCCTCATAATCCGCCGTGAAGAAATTCTTGTGTTTCGGTTGGAACGGTGTGGTTACTACTACGTACAACCTTCAGGCTTCAGTCTTGTTTGAGATTACGTGTGTAGTGGTGTGTGCATGTACATGAGCTGCAGTGACTATATAACATCAGATGGCTTGCACGTTCGTTTGACATTCTTCTTAACACACTGACTGCGGCAAACGCACCTGTCATGTTTTACTATCCGCGCCACCCGTGTGGCTTGCACGCATACGGTGTGTGCCGCCGTACTAGGACACGCCTGTTGTGTTGCGCGCCGCACGGGTGGATTGTTTCTATCTATACAAGTACATAATCAAAGTACCCAAGTCGCCAGTGATAAGATTGAAACTGAAAACGTCAGAATGAAATTCAAAACGTGACCGTTGGCAAATTGTTCTTCAAACTTCAGGGTTTCCTTTTGATCACAAAGGGGCTACGTTTTATAGCCAACCCTATTAATTTCAGATGATTTAACTTTTGACTTGAGCTTTTGTATTCAACAAAGGGCGGTGTACATTATCGCCTGTTTATATTGCAAAAAGCCGCCGTGCGTGTAAACACCGTCTGTTATCTGATTTACACATTGTACACATTCTATTAATTAAGGGAAACGAAATCGCTGTATTGTTAATTTATTGCACACGATTGTCTCTAAATAATTATATTTTATTAAATTTGTGATGCATGTTTCTGGCTGAAGTAGAGGTTAATGTTAATAACACAAAAACGTGTATTGATTCGCGTGGTTTCCGTGTGTGTTATTTTTGTGGTGTACAATAAAGAATTATTGTATTGATGTAGCCGTTACTCATTTTAAAATGGAATGTAAATTGATGATTTTAAGCCGCCCGTATGACCTCAACGCGTGCATAATTTTTGTCACTGGCGGTTTACGATCCAACTACGGAACGCGGCCGAGGTTGCTTAACTTTGAGGAATTGTTCATTATTATCATCAGTAATCCAATAATGTTCCACTGCTGGGCACGGATCTCCTATCAATACGATGAATTTGGTCAAAGTTCACCATCCGGCCAAGAGTGGATTGGTAAACCTCACCCTCGAGAACTTTACAAAGAACTCTCAGCTGTGTAGGTTTCCTCACGATTAAAGCAAGTTACTGCTAAAGCAAGTGATAATTAATTTTGACAAATTAATTATGTAAATTTATATGAAAAATCAAAGGTGCTTGCGGGATTCGAACCCCGGACGTTCAGTGTCAGACGTCAGTACCTTAACCACTTGGCTATCAATATTATAGTCAGCATCCGCCTTTACGACGGCTTGCGTAGGCAATGCTGTGGGCGAAACCAGTGGGCGGTAGTATAATGAACTACGTTTCATGATACTAAAACGGCCGGTTTTAGTGCAAATTCTTTTCATTTAAATAGAGATAGTAGCGTTATAGCGTATAAACGTTAGCGTTTCAATTATTTTTTTCACATAAAACTAGGTTATTGCTTATGAATTACTAGTAAATAACATCATTTATCTGTTATTAATGTATGTTCATTAATATGAAAAAGAACCCGTTTTTTATTCATAACTTGTTACTGCTTAAAACTTACCGGGGCTATTTGAATTATTACTGACAATTTTCCGGACTTTAATCGAATATGCCCCAAGTCAGACATCTTAAAGCCAAAAGAAAAGACAAACCAAGTCTACATTTCTGAAGCCGGATAATGCAGTATTTTATAAAGTGTACCTACATATCCGGTCAGAGCTTTTATACTTAAAAGCACAGAATAAAACATAAGCATAAATGCAATTTCGCCTATTTCATATATTGGTACTTATACATTATATAACTACCAATACACTTCATCGTGAAGCAATTTTTGTGTTTGATTGATGAGGTGTGCTTTCAGGCACAGTTACACCAAGGCAAACGTTTTAATCCTCAGGAGTAGTGACGCATCAGCGTACAATCTCAGATACTTCAGTTTAGAGGTTATAGGTTTAGAGGCATAACATTAGGTGAACTGCACGCTCATTTGCTACTCTTCAAACATAAAATATTATATATAAATTTGGAAAATATATGTCCACGAAATAATGAACTTGTATTTTTATGGTAATCGTGTGAACATACATACTGCTGCTAATAATAATAAATAATGCTTTCTGCACTCACAGCCACACGGGATTCCTAGTTCCCTGTGTCGTGGTGTTATAGACACACAAGTACACAAACACCCAGACTAATAAGTAGAATAGAAATATAAATTAATAATTTATATGTTCGCTTGGCCGGAAATCGAAGCCGGAACTCTGTGCGTAGCGGACCGATATGGTGACTGCTGTATCGCGGGTTGTCCATCACCGTTATCGGTTCTCGGTCGGTGGTTCATATATTCTGAGCTAAAGCTCTAATAACAAGCACACGTTAAGAGCACTGTCATCTCTAATTGCTCTATGCTTGTAACAAATACTTAGATCGTGTTATTTGTCGTATCTCTGTTCAATGTTAGTCGCGCTGTACCAACGGGGGTTGTTGTTTGGTATTTATATACACTTGTATAAGATGTTACACTTTTTAAGCAAAGGTAATGAAAATAATATTTACATTTATGTAAAATTACATTATGTTTCCCTTTTCCAGGTTAGCAAATACAATAATCAACCAGTTTTTCAATTGACCTCCCTCATTTCGTCATCTCATGTCGAATCTCGATTCCACCATCGTAACTTGTTTTTTTTTTTTGCTGTCAACTTTTTTATTCCTCTTTCTTTTTCAGCCAGTTATTTTCACACATTTAACCACATATTTAATAAACGTCCTCCTTTTATTTTACATCAAGGATATTTTATTTTTTAAATGAATTATAAACCTAACACTTGGTATTAACAGTATCGTCTTACAACAATGTTGTTGTTGATTATGTTACTCAAATAATTAAGCACCATTGAAATTGAATATTGAAAACATACCAGACATACAAAAACAAATTGTAACTACTTGCTAAAAAAATGTGTTAAATTTACTCAATTAGTTTACTTAATCAGAGATTAGTTTTTGATTAATTTGTAACCGTTTTTATTTTGTTTTTATCGACGAGATAATATTTTCTGACAACTTCATACGCAATCTTGTACAATTTGCCATATTTTTATTAAAGAAACCGATGATAAAGTAAAGCAGGTGTTAACGATTGCGTTAAGGAGATTGATATGGCGAAGAAAAAAAAATTTAAGACCCATTTGCACCCCGTAAGCGTAATAAACGTGCTATAACGAGCCCACGTTACATTAGCGGGATGAGGTCATTGGATGAAAACTGTCCTGTAAAAAGGACTTTACAGAGGATTTTACTCCAAACCAGATAAAATGTGCTCTTAATATGCTTGTACCTATCATACGGGTTAGCGCATAAAAAGTTTTTTAAAGCAGCTTGTATGATATGAGTTAAGTTTTTAAAGCGACGGGTTAGATTTGACTTCTGTAAAAATAATCTTCATGATTTCATGACTAAATAAATGTGACCTAGTTCAAAGGATATGTCCCAATTTAATTCTATAGGTTGAATTTTCAATTGGTTTCTGGTATACAAAATAAGTGATCTAGTATTTATTCAAAATAAGTGTCCCAATATAATTCTAATGATTGCAATTTCAATTGGTGTCAAGTAGATAAAATAAATGACATAGTTTTGAAAAGAAGTGTCCCAATTTAATTCTAATGGTAGCATTTTCGATTAATGTCAAGTAGATAAAATAAATTACCTAGTATTCAAAAGAAGTGTCCCAATTTAATTCTAATGGAAGCATTTTCGATTAATGTCAAGTAGACAAAATAAATTACCTAGTATTCAAAAGACGTGTCCCAATTTAATGTAAGGATTACAATTTCTATTGGTGTCAAGTAGACAAAATAATTGATCTAGTATTCAATGAAGTGTTCCAATTGAATTCTAAGGATTGCAAGTAAGTGCAAGGTGATAGGTGGAAGTAGACAAAACAAATGACCTAGTATTGAAAAGAAATGCCGCAATATAATTAAAGTGATTGCATTTTCCTTTGGTTTCAAGACAAAAAAAAATGGCAATTAAAAGTTTTGTAATTTTTTTTCTAAACTTTTTTTCTATGCTAAGCTCTTGCTAGTTTTAACATCTACCTTGACTAGAAAGTTTAATATCGGTGAAGTGGTGGTTGTATTCCCCAATTAACGAACAACTCAGATGTTTCTTGTAAAAATGGATTTCCTTGCTGCAATTTTATGAATGAACATAACCATGTCTTCATATATGTATAATGCTATAAATTTAATAATGCATAGCATTATTAAAATAAAGCTGTAATACATTTACTTTTCACGAAATAGTTATATCGTATTTATACTAATTTAAATTATTTTATTCAAATACTCCAACGAGTCCTTCGGCCCCGCTTTTTTAGAACCCATATATGAGTGAGTGCGTCAATATAGTGATGCCCGATGTGATACATCGGAACATTGATACAACACTATGGGATATTTAATACGATATTTTGGCTATACGATACGCTATATCATATTCGCACAAAAATATCGCATTAACTTATAAAACTATGACAATGTTTTATTCGTTCAGAATTTTAATCATAACAAAAAGATGATAAACAGTGTCTAAAAATATCTATAATTTTCAGTGTCTAAAAATATCTATATTTTGCTAAATAAAGTTCTCTGAAGAATATAAATATTTTTTACTTATTAAAAATTAAACAATATCGTAAATATATTCGAAAATGTCCTCTTGCATTGATATATATTCGTTATATCGCATATCCATTGAGACGCATGCGATATTGTTGCGATATATTGACACAAAATAATACGATAATATCGCATATCGAAACAAACAAATTCAATATGGTTACGATGAGATATATCGATACATTACACTTTTTGGGCATCTCTACTTCAATAGCCATGCGCTGAATTCCAAATTCGTGTTTTTAATTAACGATAACAAACTCGATAATCAGCTCTAGACCATAGAATTAACACAAGGTCTTAGTTTAGTAAAACCATACCTCACGACAAGATTGCATTTTCAATTGTTTGTTTTTGTTTTTAAAATCACTTTATATAATAATAAATACAAAATACAAACGTTATACACAACAAAGTAAATTAATAGGTGGTAGAACAATCGTTCGTCAGGGGAAGTACCACCGTCGCCCTCATAATCCAACGTGAAGCAATAATGTTGTGTTTCAGTTGGAGAGGTGTGGTTGCCAGGCACACATATAGCGAGGCGACCATCTTAGTCCTCAGGAGTAGTGACGCATCCATA
>DWKL01004288.1:0-10710 GCA_018249415.1 Phareas burnsi
GGGCACAGGTCTCCTCTCAGAATGAGAAGGATTAGGCCATAGTCCACCACGCTGGCCAAGTGCGGATTGGTAGACTTACACAAGTTCGCAGTTCGCAGGCCGCGGGCGAGGTATACCATACGTCACGCGGGCAGCGGGAGCGCTCCACCTGCCGCTGCCCCCACTGGCCACTCACTTGTCTATGCTCTGCGGGTACAATAAAACTATGATTTGAAAACAATATTATTTACACGAATAAAAATTTTTTCTACTTCATTTGGTATTTTAAAATCTATTGAGGTTATTTTTTTTCAATCGCCTCTCGGTTGGATCAGAATAACCGTCAGAAAGCGGAACAATCGTGGAAGACGGAAGTGCGGGCGCGGCTCGGTGGTGCACGGGGGAGCGAAGCAGTCTACGGCCAGGGTTTCTCTCGACGTAGCAGTCCCGGTTTCCCTCTCCAGTGGAGTCTCGACGCACGAGCTGCCGACGCGCACCGTTACTATTTATATTCAATCCGTTTCGGGATTATTGAAATCCGCGCTACGTGTGATGGATTATATTTTGAACGTGACGACATAATCGTTACCTGTAGTGTAGTGGGTTCTCGCCGAGCTCGCGCGTCACACGCGAGGGCGCGCGGCGCCGCAGTGGCGCGAGCGCCGCGGCGGAGCGCGCGCGGGCCGCCGGTTGCACGCGGACGGCCGCCGATCGTATCCTAGGGGTTCATTGTTAGTGTTCATATTTGTACGGAGCCTCGCGTCGTCCGTTTCGCCGTTTCCGCAAGGCAGCGCACAACGCGTGCCGAGCTGGTATCGGCGATCGCTGCGCATTTTCGACCTAAAATATTAGTTACGTTATTTATTTACTTTTAACTTCAGAAGGGAGTGAATCCTATGGAGCGTGTACATACAAAGAATTGCCTATATCTGTTCGTGAAATACCTGTGAAATAGGTAGGGCATTGTTGCGGAAAAGTCAAAATTATCTATTTTTATTTTTAAATCCTTCGATGAGTAACTTTGTTACATACATACAAAACGTTAACAGCCGTAATGGAAGTTTTATTTATAAGCGTGTGTGCGATGTCTCACATACACACCGCAGCAAACGGAGCCGATAGCTGTAAACGGTTAGCGGATGCGATGTGGAAAGTTAACGATAAGAAAAACGAGAGAGGGGAACCGCCGCTGACGGACGCGACTTTACCACTTTTGTGATCGATTGTAGCGGAACCGAAACGATGCGATTATGAAATTGCATCGTGCGACAGGCGAGCGGGGCCCGCGCGGTAACCCGGTTAGCGGCCGCGCCGGCGCCCGGGGCCCGGGGCCGCGGGGCCGCGGGGCAGGTGGAATACTAGATGAGGAGCACAATAACAGTAGAGCGAGCGAGTAACGGGCCCGCATCGCCGTGCGCGCGCCGTCGATGGGGCGTGCAGTATGATCTAACAGGAAATGTAAATGTAAACGAACTCGTTTAAAGAAAATTAAACTATTGCCTAATTAAAAATTTAAAAAACGATCACCTAATTTAGAACATCTTTCGGTTGTCATACATTTTCTTTTCCTAGTATTATGTAGTGAGGAAAGAAATTTAAAGAAACCGTATTATGTGGAGGAACAAGCGATGCGAATATTTTATATTTCCGGGTATTACCAATGATGTCTTCGGTGGCGCTGCGCCTGCGGGGGCCGACAGTGGCGGAGGGCGTGAAGTGTAATAGTTTAATGTGGCGCAGGAGCGGAGGAGGCGCCATGAGGAAGTTCATGCGCACGCGCAGCGCGCCGGCGCCGCGCGACGCGCCCGCCGCCAACGGACACGCCAGTGAGTGCCCTTGTCTCCGCCCACCGCGCTCGCCGTAGCAGCGGTCCCGCAGCCCGCGGCTGCGCCGTCGGCTCTCCTGTTCTTATTGAAGGGTTGTATGATTTCGACCGAAGTGGGCAGTCGTTGAATATCTTTAACTATAAATCGATCGACTCGCATTGGCCGGTCATTTGTACAATAGTTACGGCGAACGGGCACGCGATCCAAGCTGCAGCCCATAGACGTCGTTTCCGACACCAAATGTGACAGAAATCTCGTCACAGTCACAGATTCGTCGCTGCCCTGGAGCCGGCGGGGCCACCTCGCGTGGCCGCATCCACGGCGGCGCGAGCTCCGTCGGCCGGAAGGCAGACGGTAACACCTAACGGGAACACCGACGTTCTCCGTCACGAGCCAGGTGCACCGCCTGCATGACTTCCTATACGCCCCCATCCAGTCTGTACTCTTCTGAGCAATGTACTAAATATATGTATTTTTAAAGTGTAACATTTATTAACCGACTAATAATGAATACATCTAAATGACCGCCGACACACGTGTGGCCCGGAATAACTTTTCAGTTGAATTTCAACGCCACTAAATTTCGCTGTCTGTAATTTCTGGTCCGCATTACGATTATCATTTAATTATAATGTACAGTGCGAGGCGCTCCGCGC
The DNA here is from genome assembly GCA_018249415.1 of Phareas burnsi. Taxonomy (NCBI): domain Eukaryota; kingdom Metazoa; phylum Arthropoda; class Insecta; order Lepidoptera; family Hesperiidae; genus Phareas; species Phareas burnsi. The sequence goes on from DWKL01004288.1 coordinate 2,462, forward strand.
GAGCGTGCCACGCTGCCGACACGCTGCGTTCAGTTCTCGATTATATTTCTAATAGATACCCAAAACCGAAAACCTTCATAATATTGTTACCAATTCAATAAAATTATGCAAATATATCTGCAATCTGTTCTATGTCTCACTGCAAGGCGCGGGTCTCCGCACAACTCCGGAAAGCGCAAACCTGGACCATATTCCACAACACTGCCCAAATCGAGATCGGCTACCGCCGCAAATAACATTATATTATTAATTTAAAAAATACTGTCACAAACAAATTTGCACTTAGCGTACGTTGGTGTGTGTAGTGACTATTAAAGTAATAATAAGACAAAATAACCAACGTGTACTTACATTTCAAGGATTTTTTTAAGCGGTGTTCAGACAGCGAGCTGGCGCCGCTGGGTAGGGAAAATGTGAAGACATCGTGCGAGCCTCCGCGCGCTAGCGTCCGATAACGCTAAACTCATACTGTTCTACATCACACGTATAGAGACATATATATTTATTGAACTAATTTGACTTCATCTTTTTGGTAAATAATAGCCCTTGCCTTTACTAGAAGCGAGTTAATCTGAAGGTTTAGTTCGTAACCATGAATCAAACTTTGGTAGAAAATTCTGATGGAACAGATCATTAAGGAGTATCGAATGCCTGGAATTTCTTCTCGGAGACATTTAGAGTCAACGCGTTATGTTCATCTACAGCCGCGGGAAATAACGGTCATGTGAAGTATACCGCGAGCATTAAGCGGATCGAAGCGGCGGTGGGGCAACGTGGCCGGGATCCCGCCACCGCGGCCCTTGCCGAAACATCTTACGCATAATATTGTTCGGTATTTCAACGAACACGATTTAACGAACGCTCTTCTCATCGATTGCGCTCCAGGACGATCACGCCGCACCAGATTTGCTACGAATTTTACAAGCGAAGGTCATATATTCCTTCGAATCTAACAAATTTCTTGTGACTCGAATTCTTTGTAAGTTATAAAAAATGTAGCCGCGCGGGGCTTCTTCAAAATCAATTTAGTCATTTTCGACACATTCGACAGCAAACAGGCGGACGAGAAATTAGAAAATGCAATTTTATATGTCCATGTCGTGCAAAAAGGGAAACGGTCAAATAACTGTAATTTTTTGATAACAATTATTTGGGTGGGGAATAGCCAAACACGCTTGGTGGCCAGCAATGGAGCACAGCTCGCCCCAGTTGCATATCCTAATGGCCCATCACTACGTAACGTTGCAATCGGCAGGAGCCCGCACGCGTGTCGGCGCCGCTGCGCCGGTATATAACCGCTGAGGCATAGGTGTGATCCTCAACCTGCTGCATATATATGTCGCATTCGTATTCGTAGACAACTGTTTCTCTTTATCTACTGACTTCATTTCATTGCATTATAAGAAAACTATAGTTCCATGTACAAGGTGTCGCGAAGCTTCAGCAAATAGCCAACTGCAAGCACATCGGTGTTATTAAGGTTCGATCCGAGCCCGTCCCGCGGCAGGCGGCAGCAGCCCGCGGGAGCGCAGCGCCGCCGCAGCACTAACGTCACTAAACCGCATCGGCGCGCAACGCTGCAGGAAAAACTGAAATATTGTGTTGCTTCAACTACCGTTTCGTACAAAATTCGTATAAAACGGTAGTTAGGGCTCGCCATCTGTAATTCTCGATCGTTACATATTTGCGGTTTGCGGATCATTTGTTGCGGTTCGTGCACTGTCTTGTCTTGCAAATGATTTTGTATTTAGGAAACTGTGTACTCGTATTTTGTACTTTTTATTATAATATTCATTAATATTATTGCAAAACGAACAACAAAACCGATTAATATTCTGATGAGACTCGTCGCCGCCGAAAATGGCCGTCACAATTATTGTACTGAAAGGTCGTACGCTTCGCGACTTCAAGGGCTCAAATTAATTATGATGTAAATAAAATACATTAGGAGTGTAGCTGTTAGGAAACAGCGCCGCGCCCGCACGGGGCGAGCCGCGGGCCGCACGCGGGCCGCCGCGGGCCGCTAGTCGGTTTTATTCAACTAGCTCCGCGCTATATTATCACTAGCTCCGTGTCGATATACGGAATAAAACAACAAAAATTAATTTACTTCGGACAAGACTTGAACATTTTGGACCAGTGAGCCATGAAGTAGACCTTGTGACATTGTTTCCTACACTAATTAACCGTCTAACGAAAGTGCGCTCCTTTGCCGTAACGGTGGTTGTAAACTGCGAGCGCCGGGTGTAGCAGTGTTCCCTGTTGCAGAGGGCGCGGCGGGCGAGCAGCGCTGCGATGACCAGCACTCTACACTATCTAGGTAGTCTATATTATAAAAACAGTCTATACTATTTTATAAATAATTTTATTAACGTTCTCGTCGTGATTGTCGAACTCGGGTTGTCAATCTATGGGACAAATATCATGCCACAGGAATAGCTGAGACATTCTAGAACTAGCTGCCGGGCCGGGGCGGGCGGAGCCGGGACTGCGGATGGCTCTCGACAATGGGCACTAGCTACAAACTAACTTTGTAAAGTGTGTCCACCCATCAGCCTTTCGAGATTCACCCCTGGACATGGGCCTCCCATAATCGGAGTCACTCCTACCGGTCTTGTGGTTTCTGAATCCGACGGTTTCCCGCTGTGTTCTTCGAGTCATCACCCCACATTTAGTTTGGGGCGACATGCGCTTCTTTTGTATAGTCGTGGTCCCCACTGAGACCCTTTCTTCTCTAACGGTTATCGATGTGGCCGGCTCGTTGCCATTACTTTACTTTGGACATGATTTTCATGTTGTCCATGTTCATCTTAAGTATTAAGTCCCACCCTTGGGAAGCGCCGTTGACGTGATCGAAGACTTCCTCATAGTTCGGACTGGAGAGGTGGTGGTTAATCCGGGGAAGTACCACCGTCGTGAAACAGTTTTTGCGTTTCGGTTGTAGAGGTGCAAATTGCCGGGCACACTTGCAGCGGGACGACCATCTTAGTCCTCAAGAGTAGTGACGCATCTATGTACGACCTCACATAAGACTTCAGTCCTGTTTGAGGTTAGATGTGGATGTCCATGGGCTGCTGTGACCACTTAACATCAGGCGGTCTACACGCTCGTTTGCTATTCTTGGAACATAAAGAAAAAAAGAAAATCGGATTTGCAACGCATACCAGCAATTTATACTCCCCGCTCTTTATCGGCATGAATATCCGTCCAGGTCCTCGGCACACCAGTCGCGTCGCTTTTTGGGGGATCTCTTTATTGAGCTGTCTGCATTTCAACGATAAGACCGCACAGATAGTTCTCGTTTCTCCCTCATAAAACTAAGTATACATTCTAAGAGAACTTGAGATTTACCTCCGGAAGGGTACGAAAAGGACTCGGACCCTACGCCGTGGACAGTCCGGTCCGGTTTCAACTTCGTCCATCGAAACGCAAGATTGTAATCCACATGAATGAGCACTCAACCCCGCCGCAGGTATTGGAGCGGGTCGTGCGGCGCGGCGGGCGCGCCCTGGGAGGACGCGGCGTTCGCGGGCGGCGCGGCGCTGGGCGAGCGGCGCCTGGCGCGCGGCGTGCTGTGGCTGCGCCCGCACGTGAGTACCCCGAGCGCTGCAGCGCGCTGAGCGCCTCTGCTGTCTTTGATTGTATGCTCGCTGAAACCGCGACCGAAATAACTACCGAAATAGTTGTCGACAGCTATATATATTGTTTGCAGCTCCCGGCTAATGGTAACCGACACCCGTGAACATATGTAATCTACGCGCAAATCGAAGGCCTACCTAAGGTTGGCCACCCCTGCGTCGATACCCCTGCAGGTTCAATCGGGACGTCTCGTGTGAAGGTCTCCCCCTCCCCCCCGCACCCTCAGGCCCGTTACACGGCAATGCTTCCCACTGTCGTTACAAAGTGGAAGTAGATGTGGCGGTTGTATTTTTATGAATTCGCTCCGCTTCGGCGTCCCGGCGTCCCGACGCCCCGGCCGCTAGCCGTCCCATCGAGTGTGACAAGAGCAACGATAGACTTTTTGCGTGCCGGGAAATGTAAATAATAATTACAGTAAAACGATTAAGTCATCGTAACTCTCGGGATGAGATGAGAACTGTTAGGTCAGCCGCACGCCGGTCGAGTGCGGTTCGGAAGAGTTCACATACCTTCGAGAACTGTTACAAAAAACTCTCAGACGTGTAGGTTTTTTTCACGATGTTTCATTTCATCGTTAATGCAGGTGATAATTAATTCCTATTACGCACATAACTTCGAAAAATCAAACGTGCGTGCGTAATTCGAACCCCGGACTCTCAGTGTGAAAGGTCAGAATTTTACCACTAGGCTATCACTGCTGTGGTTTAGAATATCGTTCGTTCTATCCGCTCAACGTCAGCCTATTACATGCGCGTCTGTGTATTTGTTTACTTCAGTAATCTATATACTACATGTCACATTGAAATAAATAATGAAAAGAAAGTCCCCGAGGTACACTGAACAAAAATATAAATACAAATAATATCGGACGTGACGCGGGTGAGCGTGTGGTACGGCTCCTTTGAAGAAGCTGACTTTTAAAACAGGAAATCGATTCGCTAAAAATATCAACGACGTGACAGGCTTCGTTACACGCCGCGAGCCGCGAGCCGCGAGCCGCGAGCCGCGAGCCGAGAGCCGCGAGCCGCGAGCCGAGAGCCGCGAGCCGCGAGCCGCGAGCCGCGTAGGCGCGCCGCGTGCGCGAGCCGCGTGTCGGCGGCGGCCGCGGCGCGCGGACCCGTTCGATTCATTGTGTTCATTGATCTTTAACTCTTCTACGGTCCATAAGCGAAAAATAGTACAAACATATATTTAGATATTTTCCACCCGACCACGTATGCCGATTTAAGCTCGTGGAGCGTTAGTCGCCCCGTCGATTGGGAAATGAGGTTCACAATAGACGACCTCGGGGAGCGGAGGCGCGAGTCGACGCAGCTCTCGCCAGCCTCGGCCTCGTTCCCACGCCGGGCGCGCCGGCCCGCGCGGGACCTCCCGATGTAGGGTGTCGTTTCTCGTCCCGCCGAAGCTCCTCGTGAGCTCGCAGAGCGCGCGCGCGCTCGCCACGCAGATCGCTATTCGTATTCGCAGCCACGCTTCAGTCCGATTGGACGCGCGAGCGCCGGGACTAATTATAACTCCGGAAGCGGGCCACGTCGCAGGAGGGACAGGAAGCGGGCCGGGCGAGCACGGCGACGTTATAACGTGATTCATACCTATTTTATGTATTGACAAAATGTGTTACTAAGAGGTGCCTTCTAGTATTTAAACATTTATCTAACTGTACGAAGCCTTTTATATGCATTTGAAGTGGAAATATTTTGGTTTATAAATGTTATTGAAATGAATATATATTTGCATAAATATGGTTACAAAACAATTGGGATACAGGATCCCAGCCGGCGCCGGCGCCACGCGGCCTTTACTCACTACGTACATGTCAATCAGGAAAGTTTTCGATATAGTTATGTACATTGGCATATGTCATTATTTTATTGTTATTAATGTTTATAATGTCAATTCAAATTATTTAATAAGGCCCAACTGTTTGCGCTAAACACTAAAACTACATACCTTCGCATAACCACGCCTCGAACTACGCCAAGATACAGAGTCCGGCTTAAGTGCCTACCCAATATTTACCCCGGCTATAACCGAGACTCCAGGTATCTAGCAAATGTTCATTGAAAAAAACTGGACACAACTTTGAAGCAGTGGCCAAAATTATGAAACCGACTTGTTCGCAAAAATATCAAAATGTCAACTTTACTCGCGTGCACGCGAACATGCGCGTTTGTTCCAGTCATTAAGGCGAGCGGCCGGCGGGGGCGCTCGTGCCGCGCGACCCGCTCGTATGCATATCTTGGATGCGATCAGCAAAGTCGTCGTATCTATATGTGCACATAACTACAATTCGCTCGGCTGACAGGTTTCCGAAAACCCAAAACACCCATGGCAGTAGCAGCTGTTGCGAATTCTGTATAAATTGCGGCTAAGCTGGAGAGCCAAGTTCGAATCTAAAGCAGGCGATTCATGTATTTTTTTTTAATCTAGTTCGTGTATTAGAAATCGATTTCTAATACTTGCATAAATGAAAGAAAACATCGTTATGAAACCTACATACCTATAAGTTCGAACGTGTATTGTTCCAATGTGCACCGGGCCAGCGTGGGCCACTGCAGAAGCGACTAAGTAATGTCTCGGCAACGATGTGTCTACTTGTAAGTAACTCATAATTATTTCATGTTTATCGATACAACGATAAAATCAAATATCATTATTGTTCAAACGAGCAAGTGTTAAGATTAATTTGAATATTGAAACTGATAGTAATTAACGTTGCGAGCGGTAATAATAACGAAAGCCCGCCGCGCACCCGAGCGCATGCCGCGGTGCATTGCGGTGATACTGAAATATTCACTCTTTCTAATAATATTGCAGCCTTTTAACATTTACATTTAAATAGTGTTAGGTCGGTGAAAACAATGACGTCAATTATTCGTACTTCGGCAGCTGCGGTTAGCAAGAGGCATCCGCGACCGACGTAATGCAGGACTTCTATTAGGTATTTTCGGAGAGGGTTACCCGCGTCCGCGGCCCCTCACCCCCCGGCGGCGGCGAGCGCTGCGCTCCATTTGTTACTTCTGTAACATAAAAAAATGAATATCAGTAATTATCATTTCCTCGGAAGCCACTGACCCAAGTTTTGGACGGAAGTTCTTCGAACGCGATGGTCGCACGTTCGTGCGGCAACTCGGAACGTTTATCGTAATTCAGCGGTTACGAAATAAAATAACGATTGAAGAGTGTGGATAATTGGCGAGCGCTCGGCGACCGCACTCGCGTGAGCGTCTCGCGGCCGCGGTCATTAGCGAGTCAACAACATTTGAGCCCCTTGTAGCGCTTCCGTGAGGTACACGTCAGTGTCCAGGCCGGTGTGTCTAGGTGGAGCTACATTTGAACCGTGGCGTAAAATATACATTAAAAAGACATCAACGCGCTCACATAGCCAAAAATTTACTATTACAGTATTATGATCATAAGTGTACCGCTCTAGCGGCCGTATCTCTCGACGTATACACACCACGAGGACGATCTATTCTTCACCTTCATTGTGCTCAATGCGTGCTAATTTCTTACTTTAATCTCACAAACATAAACCTACCTATAACAATGTACATCGTGTATTTAAATATTTATAAATGTTCATACATTTGTATGGGCCATACAAGGTTATCACGCTGTGAGCGGCCGCACCGTCGTCTGCGATATATCATTAGCGCGCCGCCGCCGACCAGTGGAGAGCGCACCCCGCGAGTCGCCAGTGCGCTGGCGGCGCAATGTTCTCCACATTCATTCGACCGAATGGTCGGTGAATCGGTTTCGACATAACGTTTCGTCCGCCGGTCGAGTGACGCGGACTGTGGCTGCGACTCGCGTGGTACATCGTGTCAGTTGTTGTGTCTCTGCTGTCTTGTGCGATTCCTGATAGTTACTTTTAAAATTATACTTTTATATTCATTAATACATATTTCGTTTAAATAATAAAATGAACATCCTTTAACATTGATGAATTTGTTAAGATGAATCAAATTTAAGCACCTGGGCCTCCGGCTTACCGAAGATCTGCGAGATAAAACAGATATTGAAAGGGACCGCGGGGCGCCGCACGTCCGATGCGATACGTTGGTCCGCAGATTATCTCGTTGTACTGAACAAGTGAAGGCGACTCTTTTCAAAGCTCACCGACAGTCGTCCTACATGAGCAATTGTTGGCGACACTCGGTTACGGCATTTTGTTTCAAGCACAGACACACTTGACATCTAGATTATTTTACTTCAATGCCGATGACACTACACACATTTTAATTCACTTTTTACTTCTTATCGAATGATGTAAGGAAAACTAATTTAAATTATTAATACACTTTGTTATGATTTAATTTTCTTTCAACATAAAAAAAATTATGTCATAACAAAGTACAAAAGTAATCTTTGAGATTTCTAGACTCGGCAACTGCAATCTCGCGTAATATACGATATATAATCGTCGTTGCGCGTGCAAAACCGCGTAAGAGCAGTTTGTAAATACCGCGTAACAGCAAAAGGGGCAAAATCGAGATATCTCGCCAACAGATTCTTAACGCGGATTCGCTTATACTAGACCTCACACAATTTAAATTAGCTAATAAGAAACCTCATTTTTTCCATCGAAACAATACCGCGGAACAGTA
>DWKL01004289.1:0-10710 GCA_018249415.1 Phareas burnsi
TCATTAACTAAAACCATATTTAAAACTGTTTACGAAAAATTTCCCAGTTAAGTGATGTGTTAGGGAATGGATACCACTCCCGTAGTCGTAAATGTCGAAGATTTAATGCCCGTTCCCTTCCGTTTATCGTTGGAAGTATTTTTATCCGTCATTCCAGTTTAAAGGGCTTAGGTAAAGTTTACAATCCGTATAGGTTTATGGGATTTATCTTAGCTTAGTAAAGACCGCGAAGCATTGAGCGAGCTTATCCATTTTTTTGAAATATTTATATTATTAATTTTTATCAATCGTCAATATGAGTTAGTGTAAGTTGTATTTGAATCGATTACTAAATAATAATCGCAGATTATCCGGCGCCCTCACGATATGCCGTGGAGCAATCTAATTTGGAGAAATGTAGTTGTTGGGTACATTTAAATCGAGGCGGCCATCTTAGTCTTCAAGAGTAGTGACGCTTCTGCATGCGACCTGAGATAGAACACCTGTCCTGTTTGAGGTTAGATGTGGGTGCCCAAGGAGTGCAGTGACCACTTATCATCAGGTGCGCTGCATAATTGGTTTGTTGCTCTTTTCACATAAAAAAATGTAAAACTGAAGCCAGCTTAATCTATGATAATATTATTTGAGTGTATCATTATATTGGAGAATAAATAGTAAAATTATTTGTCTGATAATAAATTAACAAAATTTAAGTCGGTGGCTTCAAAATAACTCAAATTTTGATGCTCATATAATTAACGCCTATTTGTATGAAACCTAAAATTGTTTTGTCTGTTTGTATGAAATAATGCCGAAAACCACCGTATCGGTTCAGATAGGACACAAATATATGACTTAACCGCTGTATGCTCCATATAATATAATTTTTATCCCCAAAATATCTAAGGTGTTCTAACGAGCACCCACTTACACGTTCGAGAGTATTTCGAGTTTCGAATAAACACAAAGGCGGTTGTTTTTGCGACCGCCCGCCGCCAGTGACAGCGATGCAATTTGAAAATAGAACGTATCTTTTTCTTGTTGCATCGCTCGTTGGCCGTTGACATCCGACTGCATCTTATTTTCGGCCAGTCTCCTGCCGTGTTGCCATATCTGGACGCATGATACTTAAATATACCACATCCCAGTGGTCCTTAGGGATTGAAAAAAGAAATGTCTCGAACGAATACCCAAATGACAGATCAATGCAACTATTGAGAATAACATTTTATTTAATAGGTTATTTATATATATACGTATAAATATCATTACTTAATTCAAAGATGCTTCTTTAGATTTATTTTTATTTAAATTAACAAATACCTATTGTAAAAATCATAGACGAGATGAAAATCTATAAAAATGGTCTTTTTTTTAAATAGGTTTCACCATTTTTATTGCTTTTTTGGCTAACTCAAACTGCAATGTTATTAGAAAGCAATATACTCAGTGAGTAGATTTTTGCACGTTCTATTAAATATAATATTTCTATTAAAATTTGACAGGATTAAATAAAATCTCTTAAAGTAATTCCTCTATGAGAGCTAACAATTCGTCGATTTTATTAACTTCCGGCACTACGCAATTTAGTCATTTAAAAAATAAGACCACCATACATTTATAAATCAACGTGTTTGTCTACGATTTTCAAGTAACTGCCGAATTCTAAGCTCATATTATCAGCTCATTTGCAGAAATTGCAATATATTATATTTTTTCGATATGTTTGTCTGTACGGGAAGGGTTGTAACGGCGTACTTTCAACGAGACTTTTACTGAAAATTAGAAAATATATACTTTTAAAGAGTGATAGACAAACCGCGAAAAATCAAATCACTGTGCAAGAGGGTGTACGCATGCAAAGTCATTCGGTGATGCTCGTAATAAATAATATTTGTATTCTATGCTTTGATTATATAAAGAGTTTCTTATTAGTCTGTAAATCACAATGTAGTTTCATGCGTGAATTTTTATGGAGTAGATATCAAATTATACGTGAGTCACCGTTGAGTCAGGACAGTAGCTGAGCAAAGTTAAACGATTTTTTATGTTCTGTTGTCTATTATACGCTGGCAGAATATAAGTTGTCATGTTTATAAAAAAATGAATGAAAAAAAATTCAGACTTAAACATAACAAGGACGTACTGCCCTTATACATATATAAAAAAAAAATAATTCTATAATTTTAAAATACCATATAAGCTTAGTTGAACGAAACGTAACTTAAAAATCCGTATTAAAAATGTGACTGATTTAAACCGTACTATCATTCCGAACCAACTGCAAGTTCCCGTGGAAGTCAATTCTCTTAGGCAGCCTACCCCAGGCTAAATACCTAAAATAGCCCCTATAGGAAATGACAAGGTATTTCTTATCATAAAATTTGATAAAAATTATGATACTCTTAATTTAAATACAAAAATTAAGAATACATTTGCTTGAACTTAAATATAGATTGGGTAAGATAGCCAAATCATTCATGGGGCATATTACAATAAAATGCCAGGCCATATCACAAATCTCGCTGTAAAGAAGTCATTACACGAACGCTTTGTAAAAAACGGCAAGAACGTGTGGCCTAAAATGACTCCAGCTCCAACCTATTCCTTTGAATTAAGTTATTATTTGTAAATTATATTTTTTAAAGTAAAATATGTGTTATGGGGTATCCTTCGCCGCTTTTTCAAAAACGGAATACGTATGGTCGTTTTGGACATTTAAGAAGAATTCTGTAACGATCTGCTTTACTAGCCAACTTCATTGTACCGATTTAAGAAGTCTGTGTGCGTGTGTATAAATTCCCTCACATAATTTTTCCGAAACGCGTCAAAAGAAGTATAACTTCAAAAATATGGGGTGAGCGATATGTTGCTATAAAGATGACTGGTGAAATGTTCATGCAAGTGTACATATAACTCGAGGAAGTGTAACCCGACGCGCCAGATGTGGCGCGATGACGGAACCCACCGCAGCCGGTATGTTACGTACTGACCTCAGGGTTCCGTGTTAACAGAAACCCCACAAACTCATGTCCGGTTTTAGTCAGTTGTGAGCGAAAATAAAGCTGTGATAGCTTAGTGGTACGATTCCGAGCTATCGCGCTCGGGCCCGGGATTCGAATCTCGCACATACTTGATTACTATGTGACCTCCACGAATCCGCACTGGGCCGGCGTGGTGGAAAATGGCCTGAGCCTTCATTCTGAGAGGAAACGAACCGCTAACAATCAAATGCTTACTACACGCATAACCCCACACTAGGATCCCCTGTGTCGTGGGTGCCATGAACACATACAAGACCAGTGCGCAAACATCCAGACCCAGAACATAATCATTTATCATTTAGGAACTAAATTTTAGATTACTGCTTGGCCGCAAATCGAACCCGGAACCCTCTGCGTATCAGACAGTTATGGTAAACGCTGCACCACACGGGCCGTCTACGTCAAGTGAAGCCCCGCCTTAAAGTACTAAAAGCAAATTTCTCCCATTAGCGCCGTTAGAGCTTCATAAGATGGAGTGTTAAACAAAAAGTAATTACTACAAATCGTGACTAAGTGGAGTAAGTGGGTAATGATGAAAAGTACGCGTGGAACGATAAAAGCTAGCTCCCATACCATGTCGAGATACCGAATTTGATCATAGATTGCGTTGGGAGAAGGGATACTCCAGTGGGAGTACTCTCACTCTGGGAAGCCAGATCCGAACCCGCACACAACTCTGACTTTTGGTAAGATATATAGCATCATCATCATCATCAACCCATTAATGCCGTTCTCCTGGTCACGAGTCTTTAAGAATGAGAAAGGTTAGGCGATAGTCCACCACCTTAGCCAAGTGTGAATTAATATACTTTACACGCCTTCAAGAACTTTACAAAGAACTTTCAGATATGCAAGTTTCCTCACAATGTTTTCCTTCACCGTTAAAGCAAGTGATAATACATTTCTATGAGTGTATTAGAAATTAATTACTACTTGCTCTAACGGCGAAGGAGAACATCGCAAGAAAATCTGAGAGTTGTCTGAAATTCTCGAAGTGTGACGTCTACGAATCCGCACTAGGCCAGCTTGCGACTATGGCCTAAACATTTTCATTCTGAGAGGAGATTCATGCCGAGCAATGGGAGGGTGGTGAGTTTGTGATGATGATCAATGAACAGTATGCGTAGGACTCCCGTGGCCTTCCAAGTTTCAAAATATTGTCCTAGTTTGCGTTCTGATAGGAATACCATAATATTATATGTATGTTACGAAAGGTGTTTTAAGGCTTAAGTAGGCGTGTAGTCTAAAATGATCTGGCATTTTATATTTCACGTGCGTTTTTAGATAATCGCGGTGATTCGCGCTCTTCTCGTTCATCGTGCCATCAGGTAACGTTCATACAATATTGATTTATTAAATAAATGACCCGCGAGGCGCAGCGGTTAGACTCACGGCTAAGCAGATATTTAAATTATGAATTTAGATTTCTGATATGAGTGCTTGTGTACTTGTCTTTGTATGTATCCATGGCACCCCCTGCACAGGGTTACTGCACAGGGTTAGAAAGCGTATTATATATTTAATATAGTTTATACTAAACTTCTTTTCATTGCTTCAGTTTAAGAATTCCGTACTAAAAGGGTCAACTTATTAATAGCCTAGATGTCTGCCTGTCACGGGGCTATATTTCAACAATGCCAATAAGTGATGTGATGGCATGTTGGCACAATCTAAAAATTTCAGCTCCATTACCATCAAATGGAGCTGAAATTTTTAGATTGTGTTATGGAGTCACGTCTTGACCCATTGTGTGGTGGTACCGAACTCTCAAAGTGCGAATCTGACTTGCACATGACCGGTCTTTCTCTTACAGGTATTTATGTATTTGTCTGTATAGGCTAATATTGCCAAGTGAACGTTTCCTATTGTAGTCATGAGATGTAGTAACCGTAACCGTTTAAGATCGGATATTCCGTTGCTACTTTCATAAAAATAGTAGCAACACAGCCATGTAACTCATGCTTTGTGAGATTACAGACGCGTTGGCAGCCATATTTTAAAAACATCAAACAAAAACATCTATACGAGCCGTATGTTTAAACAAACATTGGCTGACTATAAACATTCCACCGCCACTTACGGTCAGAAAAAAGTAAGGAAAAATATGGCGGCGGAAGCGAATGGCGGGAATTTATTTTAAAAGAGCCATGTAGCTTACGTTTACAATATCTTATGGTCGCCAAATTTCATAATGTAGAAAAATAGAGACGACTAGTTATTGCTAATCGGTAATTAAAAATTATAAATACTTCAATTCCAATCGTTCAAATGTCATTCAAAAATTCTAACTTAGCGTTTGACATATTTTTTAGATATTTGGGAGACCTAAGTGGGTTCATATTGTAACTAGACAATATTCTTCAATCATAATAACACTTCATTTTAATCTAAATTTTCATTTTAATTTAAATTCTTTTTATAGAATCTGCTCTTTAATTCTATTTACATTATATATGGGTAGTAATAACTATTAAATTGCTATCATTCCGAAAATCTGCAGGTTTAATACTCGGCGACATTTATACATGACGACCTTTTTATGGAAGTCACGATACAAATGCGATGCTTTAGTCTTACAGTATAAGGGACAGAATGACGTCAATGTAGTTACCTATGTCCTACTTACATAACGTAACTTGGATCGTGTCCAAAATTTTTATTGAGGCCCCGTCAATAAACAACCCCTGGAAATAACAATTTGTACACAATAGCTGCCTATTATGAAGAAGCCAAAAAAGGCTTTTACAGCCTATTCTATATAAGTTGAACTTACTAGATTATACCTAGTAAATTTAGCATGTACGAAGTAATTATTTATGAAAAGTTTAATTTAACCAAAAGTATTGGGTGAATGAAAACGTCTTTAGGAAACCACATCTGACAATTCTTTGTAAGTTTTTCGAAAGTGTGTGATGCCTACTAATCCGCACTTGGCCAGCTTGGCCCAATTCTAGCGCTATGGCCTAATCCATTTTATTCTGAGAGGAGATCTATGCCCAGCAGCGGGACACGATGATGATGATGATCATTATCGAGGCGAAATAATTAAAGGAAAGCCAATACTGTGGTGAATTAATGTCTATAGGTAAGTAATTAGTTTCTATTCTGTTTCTATTTCTATAATTATATATGTGAAAAGAGTAGCAAAGAGGCGTGCAGGCTACGTGATGTTAAATGGTCACTGCCCATGGACACCCACATTCAACCTCAAACAGGACTAAAGTTCTATGAAGTCATACGCAGTGGCGTTAGTACTCGTGAGGACCAAGATGCTCGCCTCGCTAATGTAAAGTAGCCACGGCAGGACACCCACATTTAAACTCAAACGGGACTGAAATAATATGTGAGGTCGTATGTAGATGCATCACTTCTTCTAAGAACTGAGATAGTCGCTTCGCTTGCAAGTGAAACCGACAACCACTCTCCAACCGAATCTCAATGATTGCCTCACGCGGTTTGTGAAGGCGGCGGTTGTACCTCCCCGGTCGAACTACAGTTCTACCACATATCAAATAAATGATAACCTGTAAAATGTACGTAATTCATTTACACTGAATATGGGGATCCGGTTCGTTTCTATATAATTCAATTATAATATTAAGTTTGTGACAGCTGGCAACACTCACACGCAAACGCATATTTTTCTGTTTTATCAGCGCTTAAGCGATATTTTTTATAAGTATATAAAATCTGTGCTATTTCCTTAACAGTTTTTATACTCCAGCGTACGTCCAATTCATGACTCGACCGAAATATAAATGGTGGGGGCATAAAAATTGCTGTAGATGTAACATCAAGTAATTCGTCACACCGACAGTCGCTGCAGGTCTGCGGTTAGGGGGACTACACACGGGCATTTGTCATTATTTTTATATAACAAATCGGTTAATATTCAAAAGCTTGTTTTTGTTTAAATATATGTGGTCTTTATAATAATAGAACACAACAGGCAGAATTATAGTTCGTTCGAAGAGGTACTATCATCGCCGTGGAACACTCCTTGCGTTTCGGTTGGAGAGGAGTGGTTGTCGATACAGTTGCAGCGAAGCGGACATTAGTCCTCAGGAGTAGTAACACATCTACATACAACTTCAAATAGGACTTCAGTCCTGTTTCAGGTTAAATATAGATGTCCATGAGTTGCAGTAACCACATAAAGTTAGGTGGCCTGCACATTAATTTACTTTTCTCACATAAAAAATAATCAAAACTCAATTGTTTGAAAACTCCTCCTTCGATTCTAATAATATATTATCGTTAGCAAGCTTCGCTCTTTAAATTTGATAAAGCTTGTGTTGATCTCAGAAAATTTAACGTTTAAAAAAAAGCCAAATAAAAAGTTCGTTACTTAGTTATGTTATATTGAGATATCTAAATACTTCATACAGTTAGTTGCTAAAAGCTGAGATAATTTATTGTACAAAATTATCTTAATCACGATCGAAAACTACAACTCATAAACTAGTCTTAAAACTATTAAAACATAGAGTGAAATGTTATTTTTTTATAGACGTAATGTACACGTAAAACACATATTTAAAAGTAGTTCGTCTGTTTTTAAATGCTCTATATTACAGTCTATGTATCGACCCTCAACATTAATAGGCATCACGCCAGTACGTAGAATGCCCTAAGCTGTGGTCATCGACCTCCAGACGCCATGCGCCACAGATAACGCAAAAAGTTGATTAAATCTTCCCAAAAGCTAATTACATGCTTACAGTCATGCAGCTCGTTACCGGCCAGTTAATTATGTAGTTTAATTAAAAAGTAGCGTTTTGTATTCATTCAAAATAATAAAAGAGTTTTGGCATCTGTCAAACATACAAAAAATTATTGTCTTATATTATCTGTTATAGTAACTTATTTCCAACATTATTGCGCATATTTCACATGAAATAGTTAGACTTAACACTAAAATAATTAAAAAGGGGCATGTTTATCGTTGTTGAACTTTTTTACTGCTTAGATGTCTTATGCTCGTATTTATAAAGTAAAAACGAGTACTTAAGTAAAAATAAGTACTTTAGTAACTATTTTTATTTTATAGTTCAGTAATTGTTCAAAGTTAGCGCTGTCAAAAGTTGGAATCCTCACCAAAGCAATGAATCAAATCAAATCACGTCGAAGACTTTATCGAGTGACACTGATAACTTTATCAAGAAGATACAAAGTAACAGGTACAGAGTAACTACTTCTATATGAATACGGGCACAAGTACCTACTTGAATAACAAGGACTTCTAAATTGATATTTTATTAAATTTTGAAAATTCACCATACGAGTTGAACTTTTTTTGATACGGACGTAAAAAATGAATTACTATAGGGTATTTATTGTAAAATATAAGGAGAACAAGGTAAGAAATTTCATTTTCCCGATTTTTTACCTCAACATTGTCACAAACACAAAGATATTCTAAAGTAAACTGATCGCAAGGCTTGGAAAAATAAAAACAAATATATTTTGAATGTTTCCCATCAACACATTTCCCTCCATTAATGTTATCTATGGCCCTATACAAAGTTCACGCACACATAATTAAAGTGGAGTATATCGGTGTGCCACTTAATATAAATTTGGGGTCGCCATTACTCTGTGACTATATAGACATATATTATCTGTTGATAAATTAAGAAAATAGACAATACCGACCTTGAGAAACGCAAGTTCATTGGCCAAATCCGATAGTTATCTCAACAGAATCCCCGTTAGCCATCGACAGTCAGAACAAACTGAACAAATAAGGAAGAAACATGGGAATATATTGTATTATCTATATAATACGCATTTATTGTATACTAGCATCCGGTCCGCGACGTTACTTGTCACACCAAGTTTTTTAACATATTAACATTTGAACACTCGCCAATTGCAGTGATGACCATACCGACCAGCCACGCCGAGGGGTATGAGTTCCATCCGCGGTTAAAAAAATTTCAAAATGATAAATTTAGATTTTTCCTGGGTCTGGGTGTTTGTATGCTTTTTTGTGTACCCATAGCTTCCATTACATGGAATGCTAATGTTGGGATGTGTGTAAAAAAGCGTTCTATAATTGTTTAGTTAGAACTTAAATTCTCAACCTTTTCTGTCTCTGTCGCAAAAACCATGACCCTATAAAGAGACTAAAAAACAAATTTAAAACCGTTGCGATTCCCAAAGATTCATCAATAACGATTTGTTTTTTTCCTTCATCACAAAATTCAAGGAATTATTTAGTTTACATAAGTAATCGTTTCTTTTTCAATATTGCCCTGCTGATGTACTGACATTAATGACAACTTTACTTAATAATGATTTTTCATATTCCGGTATTTTCTACCTTATTGCTTTACCCTATTTATGCATTAGTTATAATAATTATTATACTTGTGAATACATTGTTATTTCTCAAAATACATCAGGAATATAGTTATTATTTCGGTGCAAAATTCCATAAATTAAGACATTGTTTCGATTAATTTTATACATAATATGTAATCAATTAACGTAGTTAATTAACTGCTCTACATTATTACAATTGTTTATAACGCTAAAAATACACCACCGGACGATAAAGGCCGCGGTCAGTCCGCACCCTCCTTGGAAATTTAAGCGACTTCCATCTTGAAACTACCTTTACACCATAGTGCTTCAGGGACCTAAGAAGTTGGCCAATGTCGGGGAGTCGTCTTCACCTAGAAAACCCTAGCTACGCCAATATAATTTTCGTTAAGCTAATATAAAAACATAAACGTGCCACTAACATGAGGATCGTAGAAGACAAGTTAGAGTTGACGTGGGTTTTACAGCAAACTGCAGATATCAGACATTTTTTCGAAAATTATGTAGAACTCTTGGACCGAGATGCCTATAATATATTACAATCTATTATATGTAATTCATGTGTCCCGTTTTTTTAAAATGTGTGTTTTGTTCCAACTTGAGAGATAGTTTTTTTTACCACAATACCAATTATATTATCTAATAATTGAACGAAATACAAGAAAGCCACAACAACGCGTGACCGGGTCTGCTAGTGAGAGTATTAAGATGAAGACTTTATTTATTATAAGTAACATCGAAAGCTAGAGACTACTTACTATATATATACATAAGTAAATTGTTTCAGATTGTCATATTATACCAAGTATAAGATATTTCAATGCGGATACTTGGTTGTGTTTATATATCCGAAATTGAGATAGTACTTGGCAACCCTAAATACAGGCGATGAAATACCTACGAATAAAATGTGGCAATAATTGCTAGCTAAGGATGCTACCCTTGACAATGGCGTAATTAGACTCGTCTGAACCCTTATTGGGGTCTGTCTAGCCTCCCCGTCTGTCTGATGGGGCGAATTAGCATATAATATGTATATTTCATGGAGAGATACTTATATGCGAATAATATGGATTGTACACGGTTTTGTACTTACGTATCGAGAGAGGCGAATATTCAGACACATAATATAGTCGAAAACGTACCACGTGATTGCCGTAAATTTGAATATTTTTTCTGAGTTTCAGGACAAGTATATTTCTTTGTATATGCGGTGATAGCCTAGTGGTTAAGATTCCGGCCTCTCAAGCTGAGTGACCAGGGTTCGAACCCCGCACGCACCACTAATTTTTCGAAGTTATGTGCGTATTACAAATTAATTATCACTTGCTTTAACGGTGAAGGAAAATATCGTGAGGAA
>DWKL01004290.1:0-10709 GCA_018249415.1 Phareas burnsi
GAGATGGGTCACAGTTGCATTGCTATCCCTGAAGACTAAGTTGAAACGTTGTGCCAGTACTATTCCCTTGAAACGAGAACACTAGTGTTTAATATAAACAAACGAACAAACGCGTTTTAGACCCTGTGTCGTGAATACCATGGGCACATACAAGACGGGTACACCAACACCTAAACCCAGAATAGAAATCTAAATTCATCATTTAAATGTGATGGGATCGAACTCGAAATGTCCGCGTGTCAAACCAGTATAATAAAAACTCATCATTTATCGGAATCAGAATCGAAACCGGAACCAACTGCGTGTCAAAGCGGTATAGTAACTACTGCGCCACGTGGGTCATCGAACTTTTTATAACAGAAACAGGTGTGATGATATTGCTTCCGGAGCTAAGTCACGAAAGGTTCTATCATATCAGATTTCATGGAGGAGTCCTACTCTGTTTGATGTTTGTTACGGTTGTTCATGGGCGACAGGGTTCCCCTTAACTTCTGGTGGGTTGACCGCTCCTTTGGTACTTCTATTAAATAAAAAAAAGTCAGGTGTCTGCATATGTACGCGCGTAAGAATTTGTTTCATTCGAAAATATTACTCATCTGATTTAAAAATTAAAAAACCCTATCAAGGTACGCATAATACATTTCGAGCTTTGATATTCGATATATTAATAATATTAATGGGTAATAAATAGATTTAGCTGAAAACTTCATACGTTTCACGAATGAAAATTACTTTGGCAAAGTTACAAATGTTACAAAAGTTTAACATGTTTTCTAACATGCGTTTCATCAGAATATTTAATATTCTGATCAACAGTAGATTTATGAACTATAGGAAAATTTTCAATTAAAAAAAAAGTAAGATTTAAAGTATTTATCAACTCTACGATTGACTGTTTAAATACGAAAAAATATTTCATTTACCTACACTTAAGGAAAAAGAAAAAAATAAGATCGTCGCAGTTGAGAACCTGACTATTAAGTCACTGGTTCCGTATCAATATATCCCTTTTTTTTAAGTTTTATATGTGAAAATGACAGCCCTTTACATCTACCTATCTTATTTGCTGAGATGAAGGGTTTAAGCCTTAGTCCACCATCTTGATAAATTGCGGGTCGATAAATTTCACATATGACACACTTTGAAAACATTTATGAAAACTCACAGTAATTTTAGTTACTTCACCATGTTTCCTGTATTCTAGGATATACTTTTTATTTCATGGATTTGAACCTGAGTTTCCTACCATTAAGCCATCACTGCCCAACGTATGCTGTTATATTATATATCCTTAAACAAACCACCTCAAAGAAAATTTCACCTTACGTCCGGCTATTCTGTTATTTTAAGATATTGTTACAAATCTACCAATTTAACAAGTATGGGTGCGGTCGTGGGTTGGACGGGGGATCGCAAGAAGCGAAGCGCGGTCATGCGCGCGTCCGTGCTTCCCAGGGCACGTTAAATTGTCACTCCAGGTTATTATTTATTCATAGGAGTCGTCAAACCTTGCGATCCATAATTAGCATTTCGAAAACACCAGACACTGATTATCTACTAACCCGTATCTTCCTCTACCAATCTGAACTGGCCCTCACAATTGTCCTCCGCCGCGCAACAGTATTTGTGTTTCGGGTGAAGAGGTGTGATTTTCCGGTACACTTACAAGCGGGACGACCTTCTTAGTCCTTAGGAGTAGTGACACATTTACATACAATCTCAAATAAGGCTTCTGGCCTGATTGAGATCAAATGTGGGTAACCATGGGCTGCCGTGTCCATCTAACATCAAGTGGCGTACAGGCTCGTCTGTTACTCTTCTCCCATAAAAAAAGAGAGTGGTGGAATGGTTTCCAGGACTACTGTAATGGGATAACCAATCCTCAGAAGTGTCCTGTATAAAGGACTGAACCCTTTTTTTTATTAAGCAGAATATAGTGTCAACTTAATACCTATTATAACAAGTTTTAAGGACATAAATACACATTCTTTTCACATAAAAATAATTATTGATCATACAAATTTAACTCTGTTTTGTATTAACTTTTTTTATTTATTTAATTTAAAATTTATTGAGTTGGTAGTAGATAGCCATCCAACATAATCTGAATGAAGACATGACAAAACAATGAAAGCAATCAGTATTAACGCATGCAAGCCGTCAAGATGATTCCCAATAACATTTCCTAATGCGCGCGGAAGAAAAAACATTAATACTCCGCGGTTATTATGTTGCTAACTTAATAATTAATTAAAAATGAAGGAAGCGGTCTATCTAATTAACTTATGATTCGGTTCTGCAGCGCTCATGCAATACGGGTCGGTTTAATTGTTATTAATATTCTTAAATCATGCGACCGTTCTTTGAATGAACACGAACTAATCGCACGAAATTTTAGTTCCAAAATGTCTATGTTCTGTGTCGATTCGTGTTAAGTCACGTGACATCGGAAATAAAGTGGTTTATTCACGTTCATGATTGCCTTTTTCGTAAAGTGAACTCAATGTGCAGATGGAATTGTGGCGTCTCATCTTTTTCTGCATTCTTTTAAAAGTATTTGAACGCCTCGCGGTACCCGGCAATCACACCTCTCCTAGCGAAAGGAGTTGCTTCACGGCGGATTGTGAGGGCGGCGGTGGTACCTCTCCGTTCGATCTATATTCGACCGCCTAATACGTAGAACAATTGTCCTACCTGGTGGATACGGGAGTGTATGAGCTGCAACGGCTACTTAACTCATTTGCAGCTTCCATTACATATAATATATATGTGTAAAGATAACTAGATGCACACAAACATAAACACAGAGAATCATTATTATTGGTTTGTAATTAAGAACTGTATAAACTGCGTAATATTATGTTTGTATTAATTGATCACAAAAGTAAATTAAATCGTTTGGAAAAGTGTGTCAAAACGAAAATATTTGCATTATCCACACTAAGTTACTAGACACCATACAAAACTCATATACCAATACAAAACACGTTTATAATTTGTAACCAAACGCAGAAGTAATAACAACTTAAATTATAATGCTATACCTATACGCAAGATTCACTTACGTTGAAAATTAAAGTGGAATGTTGATATTAAAATTTATGAAGATGAATTCTAAATAGCAGCGAATTGTTATTGATTTGAACATGGTACAGTTCAATAAAAAACTATATACAGAGGAAGTTCAACGCGTTGACTGCAGCGGCTAATATTCGAAACAATCCACCCATGCGGCGTGCAACACAACAGGTGTGTTTCAGTACGGCGGCACACACGGTATGCGTGCGAGCCGCACGGGTGGCTCGGACAGTAAAACACGACAGTACGTTTGCCGCAGTCAATGTGTTAATACAAAACTATAAACTGACTACAATAATAATAATATAAAAACATGATGCCTATGTCATAATAACGAACTGACATTTCATTCATGAAAATCGGATGAGTAAATTTCGCGCCACGATAACTCGTACGTACATACATACGTACCCATACTGCAAACCCTAATCTTTCCTTTTGTCTTCGCCGTATTCGTGTAAAAATGAAGTATTATCACTAGATAATACTTCATTTTACCCGCATCATGAATTATCAAGTAATAACACCGTACCGCATAATTAAACATTGATTACTATCACTCTCTTTAGTTTAGATTTGTTTTAACACCTTGACTGCGGCGCTAATATTCGAAACAATCCACCCGTGCGGCGCGTAACGCAACACGCGTGTTCCAGTACGGCGGCACACACCGTATGTGTGCGAGCGGCAAGGGTGGCGCGGATAGTAAAACATGACAGTTGTGTTTGCCATAGTCATTAATAAAATATCTACGATAAACGTGCTAAGTCTATCATTTATTAATAGAACATATCATTAACTTATTTATAAAGCAGTGATAGTCTAGTGGTAAAATTCTGGTCTCTCACGCTGGTGGTCCGGGATTCGAATCCCAGGCGCCGGATTTGCTAATTTAAATACGTACGTATCAGAAATGAATTCGCTTATTTGAATGGAAAATGAAAATATCATGAGTTCTCCATATTTTTTTTAAGGCGTATGAAGCCAATCCACATTTGACTACAATGGGGGACTGTGGCTGGGCATGGATTTTAAGGGAGGATCAGTGCCCAGCTCAATTACAAGTAATTGTATGCTAAATAATGATGACAGATCTTTCATGGATATACAACAGACCGTAGTTACATAGCGCTCGTGTATCGATAATAGGTACACTGAGATAATGTTTATATTTTAAGCAAAGCATCTTTGTTATTCCTGATCTACTAATATTAAAAAATCGTACCCATTTATTATTGCCAAAGTAAACATAAAAATAGAACGCGAAACACTTTTTATTTTCAGGCATCACAAAACACAATTTAGCTAATTATGATTAAATTTTCAGACATCATTCTAAATTTAAGATATCAAATTAACATTTTTGAAAATAAAAAATGTAAAAAAGGTATGTTTATAAAAAGAGCAAAATGGGTTATTGTGCTTCTAGGGTTGAGTGGCCACTGAAGCCCAAGGCGATTACTAACCCAAAATAGTACTGATACATCTATTTTAGTTCATAGCGTGTTAAGAGCAGACTTACAATCTCGATTTTACGAATAAAATACTTCATAATAATATTACATACCTGCGATCCTTCATGGTACCTCCGGTCGCCTAGCACCCTGGAGTCTACGCAGGCTATCAGCAGCGGAGACAGGCACAACACCGCCCACCGCCACATCATAGGAGCGACTGCGCGCACCACCAACCCCACGCGCGCCGCTCGCTGGTGGTGGCTGATGGTATCCTTCCGCTTGGGGCGACGGCGTCCTTATGTTACGCAACCCGCTGCACTTCATGCACACGATGCGACACGTTAACGGAACGCAATAAAATTGTTTTTTTTTTTAGAAGAATGTGACATACAAGCGAGATCACATACAAACATATGTTTGAAGTTTTGAACTTGCAGGTCACCTGATGTTAAGTGGTCACTGCAACCAACCAACCAACATGGACAACCTTAAACAAAACTAAAGTTATATCTGAGGTCATATACGGACGCGTCACTACTGAAGACTGAGACGGTCGCTTCGCTGCAAGTACGCTTGACAACCGCACCTTCCCAACCGAAACTGCTTCACCGCGGATTATGAGGGCGGCAGTGATACTTCCCCGGACGATCTATAGTTCTACCACCTTTCCTATTGCTATAGCACTACGGTAAAGTACAAAGTTCGTAAAGTCTTTAATAGTCAAAGTTTCCGCCACACAGACCGCTTTATGCTCGTCTATAATTTTAGGCTTTACAGCATTTTAATGTCAACATGTGCTGATACAAGTTTAGTCTATTTGCCACTTACATCAAGTCCAAATTTGATACAGTTTTTCTATAAATATTCCGCAGTTTCCAATAGATTCAAATCAACATAATCAGTGAAGTAAATATAAGACGTAAGCGCGCGGCGCCATGCGGCTTGCGTAGATCGTAACCGATCAACGAAGGTAAGTAACGTCGGTCGCGGTCAGAAGTTGGATTGGTGACCGCTAGTGGGTCAAAATCATGCGCGCTTCCGTGCTTGTGGGCATGAAAGCATTCGACACGGGTTGGCCACTAACCCGTATCTCCACTAATTGGAGTAACGTAGTTAAGTATGCTTTAGGTCTCCAGTTGTAAGGAGAAACCCGTGACCAGTAGTGGGACATAAAAAGTGTTGGAACCAAATATAAGAACATAAAGTATATGGATATAGCTTTTGTTTGTAAGTACATGTAAATTTAATTCACGAAAAATCTTAAGTTTACATACAGTCATAATGCCCGAACGCCGCGGATGGAGAATGTAGATAATTCCTCAGAAACAATTTGATATTGATAGGTTACACCCGTAATAGCTTGTAATTAATTATGCATGTACTCGTTATTAGCAATTATATTCTTGTTCTACAAGCGGACAAGCTATTAGAACTTGTTTTGCGTGAATGCCACTTTGGTTGTGATGCCGTGAAACGGATGGCCCACACAATCTGGAGACTCGAATTTCTAGCCCGATTGTAAAGATACCTGATAAATATGGTTGAACCAGTACAGTTGGTGTTTCGGCCTTATTAAAAAATTTAAAAAAGTTGGCTGTGTTCTGGTATTAGAGATTCACGAAAGGCGTTCTAACTTCGTAGAAAATCATATCTCAGGTTGGCCACAGCAACGCGTGGCCGGGTCCGCTAGTTATAATATGACATACATTACCATCGCTTATCATTCAAAAGTTTTAAATTTATCACATGCCCAATTCAGTTATACTATCACACATTCAATTCCCTTATGTACTTTAATTGAAAATAAATATTGAATACACAATAATTGACATTATAATTGATAGTAGAATAAATATTTTAATTGATTACATGGTTCTGTAACGTGTTTGATGTGGCAATACCGAGTTCTTCGTAATTTCATTCCATAGCTTTTTGTTTGACTTGCAAGAAATGATGGGAAATTCATATATAATAGATAGAAGATTCACATAACGTAAACAGAGATGTTGTAATAGTTGCAGTAATTGTCTTTTGTCATCGTAGCGAATGTTTGTTTTTACGTAAAACCCACTATAGCAAATGAAAAGAAAATATAATTGGAAGCGTTAAATAGAATCCAGTCATATTTTAAAATCAACTACATAATTAATCACAAATTGCTCTATTGAAAATGCTCTATTAGACCTATGTTTGATATCTCAAACTCTTGCATATGACGCCTTGTTAAGAAGCACATTTTTTTAAAATTACCCTCGTTTTTAACCGTAACTCAAAAAGTGGTTTTGGTAACGGCATTACAGCTTAAGGGCAGCAGTATATCAAACCATTAATGTCACACTGCTGAGCACGACTCTCCTCACAGAACAAGACTTTCACCATAGTCCACCAAGCTGGCCAAGTGCGGGTTGGTAGACTTCACACACCTTCAAGAACTTTACAGAAAACTCTCAGCATGCAGGTTTGCCCACGATATTTTCCATCACCAAGCAAGCGATAATTAATTTCTAATACGCACATAACTTTAAAAATCAGAGGTGCGTGCGGGATTCGAACCCCGGACCCTCATATTATTATATTATATATTAGAGGCCGGAAACTTAACCACTAGGCTATCGCTGCTTATGCCCTTGGATACATTACACAACATATAAACGGAGTACACGCTATTATTATCAAATTGATTTTAATACACTAGCCCTGGAAGAGGAACTGCAATTTATTGAACTTTCAAAATAAATATTAATAAGAATAGTAAAACAATTAGAACATTTATATTTTATTAAAACACTCATTATGGTAAGGTATCTTTATTACAAATACTTAAACGATACCTAATATTTACAAAATAACAAAATGTTACAAAAATTTCTTTTCGCTGTAAGTAATATCTCTCCTTAGATGGAATCAACATTTCAATACAATTATCGATTCTACGACGCGCATTTTGAGAGACGAATTAAAACATATATTTATTATATATAGATAATTAAAATAATCAACTAATCGGTAAGTTAACGATCTAGATTTAAATAATAAATATTAACCACGCACCTCCAAAACTACAGAGAAATCTGTACCTTAATTAGGAATGCCTCAACTAAATAGTTGCACATAGTCACGACAGACTTGAGTCCCGACAGTAGCACACACACAGATCATGTCATAATTTAGACTGCAGAGACCAACCATTTCTGTGCGTCTCTGTTGGGGGAGCTGTAGGCAATATTTCATATAATTTAGACTGCAGAGACAACCATTTCTGTGCGTCTCTGATGGGGAAGTTGCAGGCAATATTTCATATAATAATTTAGACAGATTATGCAGAGCCACCCGTTTATGTCAGTCTCTGATAAGGGGAGGAAAAGACAGTATTATTTCATAGCCACGGATTTGCTTTTTTTTATTAGCAAATTTAAATTATTAAGTACTTTAATACTGGTTAAACGATATTCTAGTCACATTCGCATATGAAATTGTAATTTTGGAAATATCCAAATACCTGGATGGAACATTAGACGTCTAAACAACGTAACGGCCTGCGGTGTGTACATAATTTCTGTTTATAAGCTGTACTCAAGATCGTGTCGATTGTATTGTGCGCAAATCTTTACAATCCAAGTATGTATACTAAATTTTGGGCGATCACTCACAATCAAAATAATATTAACACTTCATACGACCATATCAATATACAAAAAACTATATACCTTAGTCTAGAAATGAGTTTGATAAAAGTGATAATATATTATGTGCCGATAACATGCGTTTCGATGTTCCTTGAAAGCCGGAAAATCCTTCTTCCCTTTCTTTATATCTGTTACAATTTATTGCACCGTCTTTATAAATGATGGTACATGCCTTACATTGTTTTCACGTTACCAAATCCATAGTTGGAAAAATATATTTTTTTTATGTTCAAAGAGTAGCCAACGAACGTGCAGGACACCCGAGGTTAAGCGGTCGCTGCAGCCCATGGACACCTACATCTAATCTCAAACAAAAATGAAGTTTTGTCTGAGCCTGTACGTAGATGCGACTCTACTTCTGAGGACTAAGACGGTTGCCCCGCTGTAAGAATGCCCGGAAACTGCACCTCTCCAACCGAAACTGTAAAATTGCTTCACGCCGGATTATGAGTGCAACGATATTACTTTCCCGGACGAACTGTAGTTCTAACACCTATCAAATACGTTATAGACGCCAAAGTGATGTTTTGCGTCTATACGTCATACGTACTACCTTGTTCGATTTCGTGAATATAAATGCCATTATTGTGTCACAAATGACGTATTTATTCACGAAATATTCCATTTCAAAAACGGTTATGATGAAATTCTGCGACAATTTTAGTTTAAAATCAGATTTTAATGATTTCAGTAACATTTGTAGGGCTGCCTGTTACTCATTCCACTATTCGTCAAGGAGACCCTGAACGCGTTCTGTACGCAAGTTACGATTTCATTCTGCCCTATTATTTACTTTGTTACAGTTTTATAATACAGAATGTCGCAACACAAAACCGAAATAAGGGCTCACGACGACTGTCCCACCTGTATATATAAAAACATGAATTCGCAGTCTAATTACTGAAATATTTATTATTAAATCATTACGAATAATTATTGGTAAGCGAAATCTATATCTGCTACCGGGATAAAAAAAAGATTCGAAGCGCTGTTAGGTTGCTGAAACTTTACACGTAATTATTCATTTCACATCATTAATTTAACACATTGACTGCGGGAAACGCACCTGTCGTGTTTTATTATCCGAGCCTCCCGTGCGGCTCGCACGCATACGGTGTGTGCCGCCCTACTGGAACATGCCTGAACCGTTACGCGCCGCACGGGTGGATTGTTACATTAGCGTCGCAGTCAATGTTTATATTTTGAAAAATCTACCAATGTACAGTACAGTATATTGAATACGAAAAACAAAAACAAAACGAATCAGTAACACAGTTACAGCAATCGGGTTTACGACGTAATCGGTTAATCAATCATAAAAAATTGCAGTTATCGAATTAAAATCGAACTATAAATGAACATAATTATAATAACGAAAATATTACAAAACATATTGAAATAAGATGGTGAAAATATCATTTAAAGTACGTCCACAAAACTCAGACGCAAAATTGTCCGTTTCTAATGTAATTTTTTTTTCCAATTTTGACTTTGCAATCGTCAATTTGATTGAGGTTTGCGAACGAACTGTGTGGGAATGACTGCGAGACGTTAATTACGATCTTAAAACTTGCTGCCAGCGATCACCTGTACGTCCATTAAAGGAACTTAGAAACAGGTAATTAGACGAATGGGTAATAGAAATATGTCTTATAGGAAATGCCTATTTTACTTTACAGTGTATATTATATGAACTAGTCTTGAGACGTCAGAAACCATTTGTCTGTACTCATTGGTCACAGAAATATTAACAAGTGGCTCGACAAGTGGCAGAATTATAGTTCTACCGGTGAAGCACCACGAGCGCCTCTACAACCGGCATAAAGCATTTTTTATTTCGGTTGAAGAGGTCTGGTTGTCGGGCGACTTACAGTGAATCGACCATCTCAATACTCAGGAGTCGTAAAAAATCCACGAACGTATCGTCTGTACGTACGATTGGTTTGTAATCTATGGACTTAAGAGACTACTTAACTCACTTTTTACTTTCTCAGACTTAACATACATAACATATACAGCGCAGATTATACCTATAAGTTTTGCAAGCAAATGGGGTTGCAATGCATGAGCGATAGATGGCGCTATGCGTAAGGAAACGTTAAGGCGGATTACACAGACATGTCATCGGGATAGAAAGAAGAA
Organism: Phareas burnsi; assembly: GCA_018249415.1. Taxonomy (NCBI): domain Eukaryota; kingdom Metazoa; phylum Arthropoda; class Insecta; order Lepidoptera; family Hesperiidae; genus Phareas; species Phareas burnsi. The sequence goes on from DWKL01004290.1 coordinate 10,364, forward strand.
TCCCCGGATCGCCGTACACCTCGGATATTAATTTAAATGTTAAAGATCCGTTTTGTTTCTGTGATTGCTCAATTGCTAAGACCTTTTGTTTGTCACATAGAAACGTAACACTCGAATCGATTTTAGTATATTAAATTTTAACTCGAAAGCTATTTAAACCGTCCGAATGGACTTTCAATCGAATTGAAGGATAAAGATGTTTGAACAGCAACACTTGTGCAATCGACTCGTTTGAACGCACTATAAATGACGTAGTTATCAATCGAAAAGGAAATGTCTTCAGTTTTTAAAGTTTAATAATGTCTCGTTGACATTCCCACTATGGCTAGATTCACAAAACCAATAT
>DWKL01004291.1:0-10707 GCA_018249415.1 Phareas burnsi
GTGGATCGGATGAAGGAGTTGATCAAATACAAGGGGAATCAGGTATTCTGCAACAGTGGCTTAAATAATTCAAATGTATAATTTCCGTGATAATATTAGCTTAAAATCTTCTGTCACTTGTTTGTTATTTTTTGATAACTTTGTCTTAGAATGTGTTTAATATTCGGTGATTTTAATTTTGTTTACAGTACTGGTAGCATACGGCACCCATGCATCAGTCACTTGTTTAACCAAATAATTCAACTTGGTAATTGTTTAGGCCATTCCGAAATGGCCTAACCGAGCTGAATGCGACAAACAGCGAACCTATCGCTACGCAGTACTAGACGTGCCTTAAGTGCGTTGTACCGTTAAATATATAGTAAAGTTTACTCGACGTTAGTAACTTAGTGCCTACTCTGCCTGCCTACAACTCCACGAGCATGGAAACAAACTTCAGGCAAGATATCTTATGACTGAACACGCGTTGGAAGGATCTTGTTTCCGGAGTTCGAAAACTTCTTTGTAACTTAAGGCTTTCCACAAAAGCTGCGCCTAATGTACTCGGATCTGCGTGGGAATAGTTATTATGTTGGAAGTTATATCCGGGGACTTATGATGACGTAACACCACGTTCTTATCACAAACAAGATTAACATGACTATAAACAATTTTCAAATTTTAAAATAAGTCAGCTTGAGATAGCTGAGATTGCTAAGCTATAAGGTATTTGTAGATTTAAATTACATGTACTCATGTATCAAATGCTCTTCGACAACCCTTTTGATCTAAAGCCCTTTTAAACCCAGTGGGAAAACACGGAAATGTTCACTAATATTTTAGCAAAAGGGCGTATCGAGAGGTGATTGACATTCGAGCACCCATGAGCCTGTATATAGGTGCTCGAATGTTAACAGGTTCTTCATGACTAGGATAGACAAGTGTATTACAATCTATATATTAATACGTGAACATCAAAAATTGTTGTACCTTTTTGGTTATGGACGGTGATCCTATAATTATTCGAAATCATGTTTTCTTTTTATGTTTCAAGAGTTGCAAACGAGCGTGCTGACCACCCGATATTAAGTGGTCGCTGCAGTCTATGGACACCCACATCTAACCTCAAACAAAACTGAAGTTCTGTGTGAGGTCGTGCATATGTGTCCCTACTCATGAGGACAAAGATGGTCACTTCGCTGTAACTGTGCCCGGTGACCGCACCTCTACAACCGAAACTCAAAGATTGCTTCACGGCGGATTATGAAGGCGATAGTGGTACCTCCCCGGTCGGACCACAGTTCTACCGCTGACTTAAAAAATGGCCAGCACAAAACACATTCAATCTGACAGTTTAAAATTCTTTGGCGGCAATCTCTACTAAGTGTGACTGTTTGACCCCAGATTTGATTATGAGCTTGACCTTGACAGGTTGAAGGTAAACAATTTCAAGTTTTATTTTCTTTAATAATTTAATGCATTTGTAACACATATTACACATAAACTATAGTTTTCTGCACTCCTTCTTCGTATACTTTCACTATGCCACATCTCACAATCATCCGTGCGTGCAATACGCTTAAAAAGGAGTACAAAGTTTTCTTTTCACGTATTAATATATAGATTTCAAGCGACACTAAGTCATAAGTAAAATATATAAGGGACAGGTTAGTTATTAGTTACCGCCACTTACCGTTATTACCACTGTGTGTGAGTTAAATTAGAAGTGAACTATTTCTCTACGTAAGTTAAATAGTTAATATAAATTTTGCCACAGTCAGTCGCAGCTAATGCACATACAATGCAAGTGTGAGAGGTTCTTCAAACGAGCAAACAGGTCCTCGGCGCTCGGGTCGCAGTCAAAGGAACCGAGAGGCGGAGTTACAACAACCTATGTATGACGTGTTAGGTTTATAATTTATTATAAGATAAAATATCCTCGATGTAAAATAAAATGTGTAGTTAAATATGGGAAAATAACTGGCTGAAAAGAACAGTCTAAAATAAAAGGTGCTCGTTTATTAAATGTGTAGTTAAATGTGGGAAAATAACTAGCTGAAAAGAACAGTCCAAAATAAAAAGTGGTCGTTCATTAAATGTGTAGTTAAATGTGGGAAAATAACTGGCTGAAAAGAACAGTCTAAAATAAAAGTTGCTCGTTTATTAAATGTGAGAAAATAACTGGCTGAAAAGAACAGTCTAAAATAAAAGGTGGTCGTTTATTAAATGTGTAGTTAAATTTGGGAAAATAACTGGCTGAAAAGAACAATCTAAAATAAAAGGTAGGCGTTTATTAAATGTGTAGTTAAATGTGGGAAAATAACTGGCTGAAAAGAACAATCTAAAATATATATATAAGGTGGTTGTTCATTAAATGTGTAATTAAATAACTGGCTAAACAGAAACAGGAAGAAAAGGTTGACAACTAGATGAAAAACAAGTGAAGTTGGCAGCGTCGAGGTTGGACGTGAGGTGACTAAGTGAGGCAGGTTGATTGGAGAGCTGGTTGATAATTTTGTATTTGTTAACCTGGTAATGGTAAATGTAACGTGATGATTAACGTCTTATTTTTATTATCTTTGCTTAAAAATTGAGGCATTTTATAGACATGAACGAATTGTTTACATAAATTACGTTGATTTAATTTTAAACCTGAAACTTTTAGTGCGGCAATACCGTTGCCGCGGCTAGCTTCTGAACATAACTATGAATATGTATTAAATGTAAACTTCATGCGGACGTAGGTGAAAAACTAGCAAAACTATAAACTGCCAATCTGCATCTGCATTTGCCTCCGACTACTTTCATACTAACGAAGGAGACGGTCATCACAATACTAAACGTGGGTATATTCATAATATAGGCAAGCACCCCCTTATTTCGTTAAGATACTCTCCTAACGCTTGACACCTTAATCTCAAATATTGCCGACATACATACATGTACAAAATGCATCATATATGTACATGTATTACCTGTAAGTTCTTTATTTCATACACGATAGATATTGAATAATTTGTACATAACTATAATAAGAATATTTTCTTGTTTCATTTTTTTTGGGGAATTATTTTTTAATTGTCGTGTTGGTTTTTCAGTATGTATGTATAAACAGTGATAGACTAGTTGAAAGATTTCGGATTGCTCGGGGTCCGGGCTTCGAAGCCCAGGCGCAATCTGTGATTTTTTTTAAGCTGTATATTATATTGATAATTATTTATCACTTGGTTTAACGGTGTAGGGACACATCACGAGAGAAGCTTCATGCTTGAAAGTTCTCCATAAAGTTCTCTAAGGTGTATGAAGTCTACCAATCTGCACTTGGCCAGCTACGTGGACGAAGGCCCAATGCTTCCTATTCTGAGAGGAAACTCGTGCCCAAGAGCGAGACAGTAATAGGTTGATGATGTCTATGATGTTCTGGTTTTATAAACGACTGTATGTGTATGAACTGATTACATGGACCGCGTGACGATGTACGACAGTTATATTAAAAAATACAAAAGACGAATCGACGTTAATTCGTCACGGTCGTAATAAATGAACATGAAAACTTGATGATAAAATGCGTAACAGTCCTTGACTGGGGTCTTAAGTCACAGTCGCGTACAATGTCTCGAACGGTCCAAGGTGCTCATTGCTCGGAGATTAATCTTGTTGGATTGACAGTTGTTCCCTCGTTGTCGGCCTTTGTTGAGATTTTGTTGAGATTTTTTATTCCGCGTCTCGACGCGGGCTCGTATTTTGATTTATGTCTGCGGTTAATAATGGACTACTTGGTGTATGCTTTTTTATAATTATTAGAGTCGACAAATGTCAACCCATTACAACGGAATACAAACAAATTGAAACGTTAGCCACAATTGTTAGTGCAAAAGTCCCATCTTCGAAATATTGTGATTTCAAAAATGAGTTACAAAATTATCGTATTAAGGTGTGTGAAGTCTACCAATCCGCACTTGATAGGCGTGGTGGATTATGGCCTAACTCTTCTCGTACTGAGAGGAGACCCATGCCCAGCAATGGAACATTAATAAGTCTATGATGAAGTCATTGAAAAGGCTTTCCAACTTGATTTTCCAAGGTGGCCAATACCTCCATTTCTGGAAAACCAAGGTACTGTACCGTATAATCGATTTCAGATCATCCTGTTACTGTTCCATTGCTGGGTTTGGAATGAGAAGAGTTTTGGTACAGTCTACGGAGCTGAGTAGGTGCGGTAAATTTGTAAATTTTGGACAACTTTGAGAACGACATGAAGGACTTTAAAGTTTATTTACTTTATATACTAGACTTGCTTGGGATGTTTTCTTTCACTGTTAAATTAATTATTTTAAATTTTGTGTTCCGATCGGCTGTGATTCTTTAATATTTTACTGACTGTGCGCTTCTCCTTTTATTAACACTATTTGCCACTTTCATTACATACTACTGACCCGCATAGCGCGGCGGTCTCTACCTCCGCTACGCTGAGGGTTCTGGGTTCGATCCTCGGTCAGACAGATATTTAGATGTGGTTAGATGAATATACATTTCTGTTGTGGGTCAGTGGTTGTGTACTCTTCTTTGTGTGTCTAAAGCATCCATGACTCTGGGAATCGTAATATTAGGCCTATAATGTAGGAACTGTTATTGATGTATGTACTTATAATATATATATTTGTAGTCAATAACATAAGAAATAAGTTTGTATAATAATTTATACGGTGGTAGAATTATAGTCCGTCCGGGGAATGTAATTACCGCCCTCATAACCCGCCGTAAAGGAATCCTTATTTGGATTGGAGAATTGTGGCCGTCGGGTAATCTTACAGCGAGGCGATCATATTAGTCCTTAGGAGTAGCAAGTATCTACGTATTAGCTCAGGTAGGACTTCATTCCTGTACGAGGTTAGGTTAGATGTGGGTGTTCTTGGGCTGCACTGACCACTCTACTTCAGTAGGTCTGCTGCATTCTTCTCGCGCAAAAAATGTATATTTAAACGTTGATAGAAATCCGGTAACTGTTCGTCGAAATCGATTAGCACCGTTCAAATCGGCCTCTACCCAATGACCAATAAAGCCATTTCTGCTACATAGATAATTGCGAGTTACTGCAAAAATAACGTTCATTACCGCTCTTACCGTTACTGTCTACCGCTGCAGTCGTGAGAATGGATGGTCACTAGTCCCGACTACTCTTGACCGACTTTAGACGTTGCTTGAATTATTTTATTATCATTCAAACTTTTCAACTGTACTTCTAGCAGCTGCAAACCATTTCATGTCCCACTGTTGGGCACCGTTCTCTCACCACAACCAGAGAAGTCCTAGAATATATTCCACCATGCGGTTCCAACGTGGATTGATGCGGCATGACAATAGTGCTATATTATTTTTGTTAAGCTCCACATTGGAATTCTCAGTATCGTAGGTACCATGGACACATGCAAAAACAAATACAAAAACACCCAGACTCTAAACAGAAATCTAAAGTCGCCTTTTAGATTTTGATTCGCCCGAAAATCCAACTCGAAATCCTGTGTGTTACCGCTGCGCCAAGCGGGTCGTCGAATAAAAAAAAGAAAAAAACATGAAAGAAACCTTTTTACTTCTGAAAATGTATTGCAAATATGGGTATTATAACTATAACAATTAACAATTTACATTTCAACAATATATCCAGTTTTAAGAGTCGTTAGTAACGTTACATTATATCGTCCAACCCCCGCTGAAAAATCTCTAAACTCCCCCAACAAAGCACCCCGAAAATACTCCTCCAACCCCCAGCATCTTTTTTAATAGTTTTAACTTAATCCGTAATATCATCCGCACACACTCACCTAACAACTTTAAATCTTGTTACAAAGTTAATCTTCAACAAACTTTGTGTAACATAATTACTTATATCTTAAGTTTTATGAATTCTCAAGGCGTTGCCGTAATCAGTGAAATTAGCGGATTTTGCTAAACGCTAATTTCATACGGAGGCGTGTCACGCGTGTAATTATTGCTTAACTCGACGAGTGTCTAATTACATAATTATGAAAATCAGCCACTTGAGAAATTATTTTACGTGTATGTAGCGTTCACTTGATACATTAATTTGAAATCGGTGAGACAAGTAGTATGAATTTCAGTGTCTCAAACTTGCAGGTCCGGGATTCGAATGCCAAGTCTGTAAGCGCGACTGATTTTTCTTCGTGTTCCACTTGACGATGTTTTGTGATGAAACATACATGCCCGAGAGTTCTACGCAAAGTTCTCAAAGACGATTGAAATCTACGAATTCGCACTTGACTAGATTATGACCGAAACCCTTCTGATTCCGTCGTTCAATGGAACACAATCATCATCATCATTATCATCATCATCATCATCATCATCATCATTATCATCATCAACCCATTAATGTCCTATTACTGGACACGGCTCTCCTCTCAGAATGAAAAGGGTTAGACCATAGTCCACCACGCTGGCCAAGTGCGAATCGGTAGACTTCACACATCTTTAATAGGTGTTAGAACAATCGATCGTCTGGGGAAGTACCACCGCCACCCTCATAATCCGCCGTAAATCAGTTGTTGTGTTTCGGTTGGAGAGGTGCGGTTGCCAGGCACACATAAAGCGAGGCAGGCAACCATCTTAGTCCTCAGGAGTAGAGACGCATCCATATACAGCCTCAAACGGAACTTCGGTTTTGTTTGAGGTTGGATGTGGGTGTCCACGGGCTGCGATGACCACTTAACATCAGGTGGCCTGCATGCTCGTTTGCTACTATACAAACATAAAAAAAAAACAAAAACCTTCGAGAAGCTTACGGAGAACGCATCTCTACTTTTTAAAGTTATGTACATATTATTAATTATTTATCAACTTCGTTGTAGAAGCAACCAACATGCCCGACAATTCTCTAAAATGTTCTCAAATATATGTTAAATCTACCGATCCGCACTCGGTCAGCATGGTGGACTATGCTGCCCTTTTTAGACTAAAGTGCCGCTATGCATTTTTGAAAGGAACCACAACTGTTTTCCAAAATAGAGGCTGATGCATAATGCGTATGATGCGTATACTATATATTTAATTATTTTGAGTAGCTTTAAAAATAAATCCAGACGCCGCAAACAAATATAGCATATATTTATATGATAACACGTTCCCGTTTCGCTTGCGCACAGCGAGGCTCATTTCGTATGCAACCAGCGAAATGCAAGGACGGTATCGCATATGCAAACAGTGATTAGTTTTATGTAAATACATAAAAATCGAACTTTGTCTATCCATTGTCGTTTGGTATTTTGTATAATGGCGTTTGTTATATATATATTGACTGCACTCCTTTTTATGTCCCACTGCTGAGCACGGGTCTTATCTCACAATGAAGGAAGCCTGACGCGTACTCCATACGCGCGTACCATGTTTCTCCATTGCACATTAGTGGAGATGCAAATATATTAGGCGAATAAAAATATACTCCTGATGCAGAATATACATTTTCTGGAATAACACTTGATCGATGTTATATCAGAAAATATGATTAAGATTTGTCTACGAATTTTATTGATCTTATGGCATGTTTATCGAGTCAATCCCCGCAAATTCCAAGTCAAACTTCGCAAAGTTCAAGTCAATCCTAGCGAAGCCTCAGCCAATCCACGCAAAGTCCAAGCCAACCATCGTAAGGGAATACCTAATACCCGTCAAGTTCAAGACGTTCCCCGCGAAGTCCTAGGCAATCCCCACGAAGTTCAGGCCAGTCACCGTAAAGGCTAAACCAATCCCCACAAAGTCCATGCCAATCGTCGTGAAAGGCATCCATATTCCCGCGAAGTGCAAGCCAATCCTACCGAAGTCCAAGCGAATCCCCGTAAAGTCTGAGGCAATTAGAGTCAAGCTTGAGCCAAACCCGCCGAAGTCCCAGACAATATCTACGTAGACTAAGTCGATTTCCACCTGCTTTAAGCCGATCAACGCGAAGTCTAATCATGATAAAAGCTAACCAGCATCTAGTCAGAGCTGATCAAAGTACAGTCCTGTGAATCGGCGAGTTCACAAACTTAATCGTATAAAAAAATAAACTTTCGTTTGATTTAATTTTTACAACTCATGATAGCAAAATTTGTCAATTTTGGTTATAGATTTAACTTTGTATAACTAATTTTTTTTTCACAAATATTATTGACAATTAAATTTCTTTTGTTGCAGGTAAACATCATTGAAACTTCAGTGGCTCATTGATCAATGTCAGACATGGGTTCAGGTTTGATAACATGTATTACAATGCCAGATATTGTTTTGTTAGATAGCTGTTAAGGAAAGCAACTGTGACAGACAGGCAGACATACGGAGGCGGAACAGACAGATGGAGGAAAAAAATGTGTCTCACATATTCCTCCACCTCCTCATCACGGCGTGAACCTCATTACCGAGGATCGTGGGTCCCGTTGAAAGCATCTCACTGACGATGCTGCGCCATCTGGCCTTGTTCTTTGCATCCTTTAACGCGTTGTGGAATTTGGTGTCAAGTGATAATCGGATCTGATCTGTCCACCTGATGGGACTGCGACCTCTTTCTTGGTTATTTGCCATCGGTCTCACATCTTACAAGGTTTCAATTTATTAATTACAAGTTCCATAAAGTAAGAAATGCAAATGGAACCTTAAAAACTAAAGTAATTGAACCAGAGACGATTTTTAATTTATTTCGAAATTATTCAAGGCTTTTTGTATCTAATATTACTGGGCCGTGAGAAGGTTTTAGCTAAGCATAATATCAACTTTACGAAATTGAATACCCTAAAACGCCGTCTAGGCTCTGAATAAATTTTGTATATTCATAAGGAAGGCGTTATTAGTGAGCTGGATCCTGTAAATTATTCTCCGTGAAAGCCTCAGATTTACTGGGTACGTGTAGTGTAGCGAGGTGACGGCAGCCAAAATTTCGCAAACATAAATTTCACAAGTGTTAACTTGCCGCTCGCCTGAAATTCTGACTGTAATTTATACTCTAGTATTACCTTACCTTACCTCACCTTGCATATGTGAGTGTACCGTGGGCGCTTCCTGATGCGTATACCGGATACAATTATGAACAAGAGATACGTTTATATGTTTTTTTATATCGTAGGGTAAATAGAAAACTGTCATATGTTAAATTTTAAGACAATTTTTTTTTATTATATTTGCAAAGTAGTGAACGAGCATACAGGCCACCTGATGTTAAGTGGTCACCGCAGCCCTCAAACAAAACCGAAGTTCCGTTTGAGGCTGTATATGGATGCGTCACTATTCCTGAGGACTATGATGGTGGCCTCGCTATATGTGTGCCTGGCAACCGCACCTCAGATTTTTTGAATTTATATGCATAATAGAAATTAATTGGCACTCGCTATAACGGTGAAGGAAAACATGAGGAAACCTACATGCCCGAGTGTTGTTCGTAAAGTTCTCTAAGCTGTGTGAAGCCTACCAATCCGCACTTGTCCAGCCTGGTGGTCTATGGCCTAATTCTTCTCACTTTGTCAGGAGACCCTTGCCCAGTAGTGGGACATTAATGGGTGGATCGTGATGATTTCTGAGGTAGAACACATAGCGATGGACACGATCCTCATGGGCTCTCCCCTAGTTATGCCAATACTGCCCCGGTCAGCTCGGTCAATATAATAAATCAATATGCTTCCTAAATCACAAAAGCTCTTTATCTGCAGCAACCTTTGTTCTGCAGGAGCAGTTAAAAGTTCCCTCGGAAAGTTGCGACGATAAGTATCTTCGAGTAAATTAAGATTTCCTAATTGTCTCCGCACAATAAATAAACTCGTTGGCCTAACGAACCCATTTCTTTTGTTTGGATCTTTGGTCGCTATCGGTTAAGATGTATTGGTAAAGTTTCTTCGACATCAATTTAATAATGATTTTAATCGTACAGAGCAATACTATTTCTCGTATTCATAAAGAAGTTTTTAATTAAGTAGTAATTTTTACTTAAGTACACACCTTTGTATGTACTTAAGTAAAAATCACTACTTAAGGAACCATTTTTTTTTTAACTTCAATAAATACTTCAAGTAGCGCTGTCAAAAGTTAGAATCCGCACCCAAGCGATCAATGAAATAAAATCAATATCGACTTTATCTAGTGACAAGAAAGTACAAAGCAACAAGTAAATACTTCTTTATAAATACGGGCATTTGTGTCATAGACAAAGATATTCTGAAAAGAGTTTTTATATTTTGGCTTCAGCTATGAAAATTAATTATACTTTGAATTTACAGAGGCTCGTCCACTGGTCGCCCAGTGTTTGAAATTTGACTGTAAATTGTTGAATATTTAAGTGTGAACGATATTGAGGCTCTTTTGCTAATTAATCTACCCTATATCATGGCATTATTACACAAAATAAAATAAAAAACTCTTATGTCTTGACGAACATAACGAAATAACCAGCTCGAAACTCATTCAGTCAAACTGACATTATAAAATTCTTTGTCGACAATCTCTACTCTGCGCGACTATTTGACCACAGATTTGATTATATATTTGACGTTGACAGTTTGAAGTCAAGCAATCAATGTCAAGATTTTATTTCTTGAATACAATGCATTTGTAAGACATACAATATAAATTATAGTTTTCTGCACTCCTTCATATAAATTATCACAATTTTTTTATGTTATGTAACGAGTACTCACGATTTGCGGTTTTGAATTGCCTATATTTCGGCCCAGTTGCATGGGCCGTGGTCACGGC
>DWKL01004292.1:0-10707 GCA_018249415.1 Phareas burnsi
CCTAACTACCACTTTTCCTCATCCCCATGGGATCTTAGGACCGCAGTTAGGGAAGTCCCCTTGTCAGGTCAGGTCACCACTCCCTGGCACGGATCTCTATCATAATGATATGGTTTTTAGGTTATAATCACGCTGGCTATCAGTGACATACTTCTGAGAACATTATGGAGAACCCATGGAGAATTTAAGATTTTTTCTTTGATCGTTAAAGAAAATGATAATTTATATCTAATGAGCACTGAAATTATGTGCGTATTAGAAATTAAATAAAATTAAATTAATTATCGGGGAACAAAAACATCACATGTGAGAGAGTTTTGAAAATTTCTTAAAGGTGCGTGAAGTCTACCAATCCGTATTTGCCCAGCGTGGTGGATAATGGCCTAACCCTTCTCATTCTGAGAGGAGACCCATGCTCAACGATGGAACATTAATGAGTTGGTGATGAAGCATTAATAATACTCATAGAAGCCGTGCGATTTTGTATTCTGTTTGAAAATATAAGAACACATCTACCGGCTCTTCAGAGCGCTTCATTGAGACTAGTGGTGTGTAGATGTAGGTAGATATATAACGGAAAAACGAATTGGTTATGTAGGTCACATATGACAAACAATTCCTTTATCAAGTTATTAATCATTATCATCAACCCATTAATGTCCTACTGAATGAGGGTTAGGCCATAGCCCACCACGCTAGCCAAGTGCGGATTGGTAGACTTCACACGTCTTCAAGAACTATACAGAAAACTCTCATCCATGCAGGTTTCCTTACGATGTTTTCCTTCACCGTTAAAACAAGTGATAATTAATGTCTAATAAGCACATAACTTCAAAAAATCAGAGGTGCGTCCGGGGTTCAAACCCCGGACCTCCAGCGTGAGGGGGCGGAGTATTTACCAATAGATAATCACTGCTTGCTAATCAAGACATGACAAATCGATAAAGTCTTTTGACGGTAGAGGCTGAACCGGACGTTATACGGCTTCCCGTAGTGTTGATAATCCAATGTTTCTGATTTCTTCCTATAGGGACGCAAATATTTTGGAATGAGATGGAAAAGTGTTTACAAAAGAATGCAAATTATCTATACATAGCGTTTATTCTATTGATATACACCTGACGGTAAGTGACCATTGACGCCCGTGGACATTTGTAATCCACAGCATAAAGGATTGAAGTTCCACCTGAGATCGGCAACAGATGCTTTGCTACCCCCGAGAATTAAGTTGGAATGTTTCGAGTGTCACTCTCAGACCTTTCAAACCAGAACACAGCAGCGGTATGAGAGTGGTGCGTCCAGAGTCGAACCACAAAGGTTGCTACTGCTTTTAACTACCACGCGATAAATAAAATGGACAACCCTACTTGTATCATGCGCTCTCGTCTCATGTTCTCCACACGTAATATTGTCTGAGACGGTTTATAATTGACGACATTGAGTGTGCCAGTTAACGGACTATTAACTAATTGCCATATTATATTACATTATCATTGCATAACAGTGACGATCGAGTTTATACGGTTTACGGTTATTGATTTTATATATTATGTATGAAAAACGATATTATAAATCGGACAAGTAAATTATCTATTAACCGGCTTGTTATGTTTCATAATATTTAATTGAACAAGTAGGTTAACGATGTTATTCCGGAATTCCAAGTTTATTTGGCAAATAATAGCATCGTTACAGAATTATACTAAAAGACTACGGTTCTATAGGCATTGTCGTTGTCGAACCTTAAATAGACGAGTGATGCTATTTTAAGTCGATTACAGGTTTAGCTTCTTCAAGGTTTAGTCCTTGAGGACTAAGTTGGAATGCCCTATATTAACCGATGCAGCAGTTAAACCACAAAGTGTTCTACCATCTTCAAATGAATATATTATAAACTAAGGCATAATGGGCCAGTTACTAATCCTGAAGATATCATCGTCATATACGATTCATTGATGTCCCACTGCTGGGCACAGGGCTCCTTTCAGAATGAGAAGGGTTAGGCCATAGTCCACTACGGTGGCCAAGTGCGGATTGGTAGACTTCACATATCTTCGAGAACTTTGCAAAGAACTCTCAGATGTGTAGGTTTCCTCATGATGTTTTCCTACACCGTTAAAGCAAGTGATAATTAATTTCCAATATGCACATAACTTCGAAAAATTAGAGGTGCGTGCTGGGTTCGAACCTCGGTCACTCAGCTTGAGAGGCCGGAATCTTAACCACTAGGCTATCACTGCTCTTGAAGATATAGTAAGCGAGAAATATAATATTGCTTTGACGAATAGTTGGGAGTGTTTCATCATCAACCTATTACCTAGTGCCCTAATGCTCGGCACAAGTCTTCTTTCAGAGTGAGAAAGGTTAGGCTACAATTTACCACGCTGGCCAAACACAGTAGCCACCAGGTACGTAGGTTTCGATGATTCTCTGCACCATCAAAGTATAATTAAATTCTAATACGCACATAACTTTGAAATCAGAAGTACCCGTGTGAAAGGCTGGCATCTTACCACTTAGGCTATCGCTATTACGTTTGGACTGTATGTTCGGATTGTTTACTTAACGTCAAAGATTGGCGAATTATCTCTGACAAGATTTGTTCCTCTTGCAACGCCACTAGCAACAATAAATACCATTATCTGCTTGATACGGCTGATAACACTGAGTGACAGGAGATTTTTAATAATCTTGAAAATAAAATGTCCCGCATGAAAAAAATCATATTATTTTGAAAAACGGGTCAAGATAATCATGATAATTATTATCGCTATTTCCCTATCGGTCATGGTTGCGGATATTGCAGGTATTATTGTCATTTAGATATCTAAATATCTGCCGTTTTAAAAATTACATAATAAAAAGTAATTATAAGTACAATAAAATAATTTTTTTTTTTTGCCATTCTATACCAAAACAAATAATAAGTTTTTTCTTATTTGCCTCGACTAGTCGTGCGGGCTAAGGTACAAAACGATTTTGACGGACTCTCGCGCAAAGGTAGCGAAAACATCACAATGCATTAGGCTACTTTTTACCCCAAAAATATGGTTTTTGAAGACTATTAGATTATAATGAGCGACATCTATTGGCCCGAGCATGATTATTTAGCTAAATAGGAAGCACCTATAAAATTAATTAAATATATAATATTATAAAATATGCTTACATTAACATTTTAAATTCTGTTTCAAATCCCCGAAACCGAAAATAACGACTTTTGCAACGCGATGAGGTCCGCTGCAGCCCAACTATATGCGTGTTTAGTTTAATGTTAGGTATATAAAATTAAATGTCATAAATATACATGTATCATATTGTCAGAATTGGAGACTGAATGATGTTAAACCGTTAACAAATATATTCGCTAAAGAAACCATGTTTAGTGTTCGCCCAAAGCGAATAAACATCCGCTGTTGCGAAACCTTGAATTGGACAGACTTGTAAACCTTGCTTGTACACATACGTTTTTATTCCGACACACGACCGAATTAGTGGGACCAAAGTCCACCACATCGTCAAATGAAAAAGAACTACATTTTTCAACTCAATCGATTATTGTACTGATATAAAATGTGAACAAACCAAAAAATGTTAATGGGTAACCTCTAAATTTACACTGTTAAAAGATTCTAATTAGAATTAATTGTACTTTGATCAGGTTCTTATAAGAAATTTAAATTCTTTTAAAACCGTCATAAAAACATCACTATGCTATTTTTACTATACTATAGAAATAGATGTCAGCTGTTTATGCTATGGATAACGATGACATGATTTTATAATCATAATGATAATGATTATGAATGAAACAGTACGCATAATTAATGAGCAAGTATACACAAACCTTTCTCGTCTAATTGGAGCTGGGTTTTTACATATTCGGTTGGGAATGTAATGCAAATTTCAATGCCACCAGTGATACCGCCGGCCACGACTCCTTTTAGACCGATCGAGCCAGTACCACCAGCCGCAGCCGCTGCACCTGTTTCAGACATCCATGGCCTCCGGAAGGGGTTCTTGAAATTTCCTGTCCGTGTCGACATTTTTATTTATTATACACTTGTCGTTAGCGACAACGACTGCGGCGCGCGGCGACGACCTTTCTTTACGATAGGAAAACAATAACTGACTGATCTGACCAGGGTTGCTAGCTCGAGCTTTTTTATTTTCTCCTTATTCATATTTTTCCAAAATAGATTTTTGAATTTTTTGTGAACAATATTTAATTTAATTTAAATCTCTCGTTTGCTGCGCACTGCGAGTTGAGATAATCAATTTTATCGCTGTGAATATGTGAATCGTCCGATCACGGACAAGAGAATCAATCATCATTTGGAATATCATGCTCACTTTATTGTTATAAATTAATGTAATTATATGTCAAATTATGAGTATTGCATACAATTAAATATGAATAAATGTACGTTCAAAAACACTCTAAAATGTATCTTATATTCTTTTCATTAGCCAAAAATTTCCTCAAGAACGAATTTGTCTCCCAGAATTGGGAAAAAATTTTAATGTAGCAACCCCAGAAGTGACCCTATAGACATCGCTGTTGGTCTCATTAACTGACTCAACAGCTCACTCACTGACTGACATTTGGTTACATTGTCCTTGGACAGACCTAACTATAGTCCAGGCAGAGAGATCGCACATGAAGAAAGAAAATAACGTGATTAAAGAAAATATTCCACTTTGCATAGTTATTATGTTAAACGGGAACAAAAATAAAATTCAGATATCTCGAATTATTAGACAGGAACAAGTTTGAGCATTTTATGGACAAATTATTGTAAATATGACAAACTTGAACAATTCAAGAGCACTTAGTATTTAAGAAGGCGCTTAGAGTACTATATCTTATTTTAAACAGTTACATCTATAAGTACATAATGTAAAAAGATTTTTTCTTACTGATTGAAAAGTTTATTTGTAAGTTCGTTAGTCATAACGCGGACGAAGTCGGTAGCAAAAGTTAGGCATAAA
Organism: Phareas burnsi; assembly: GCA_018249415.1. Lineage (NCBI taxonomy): Eukaryota > Metazoa > Arthropoda > Insecta > Lepidoptera > Hesperiidae > Phareas > Phareas burnsi. The sequence goes on from DWKL01004292.1 coordinate 4,993, forward strand.
TAAAGGGGGCGCGTTCCTTGGTTGGCAAGTAAATGATCTTTGAGTCTTTGTCCGAATATTTTTTATTTAAAATGTAAGATCAACACATCAGCAATAAATTATCATAACCATTCATTCACCCCCATCTCTATGTACCAAATGCTACGCTATAAATGAAGCTACGATGGCATTTTTATTCTGTTTTGTCTATGTCAAATAAAATTGACGTTTTTAATAGTGGACGACAGGGAAAATTATGTATCAGCAGTTTGTTACTTTTGTATTTATTTGTGGTTTATCATATAAATTGGCGACATTCTTACTAAGAAAGTATTGATATTGCATTATAGATTAGTTTTTAGAGTTGTGAATAAGAACCAATCGAAATGGCTCTTCGAACATACGGCGATAAGCCGATTAGTTTTCAGATTGAAGAAGGCGGTGAATTTTATTGTGTTGGCTCAGAGGTAAGAAGCATTTTTAATTAGCTTCATATTATCTTTGTATACGAACTAAATACTGTCGCTAAAATTGTCTCACGGATCACATAACCTATAAATCGTATGAAATAAATTTATTATTAAACAATTATTTTATAGTACAAGTACATTAAATAAGTAGATTCAATTTGGAGTAGGTACTAAAGATAATATTGAAATTGTCTATTTTATTCTCCAAAACAATATTAATATTCAGGGTAGATTCTTTATAGTATTACTTGAGCGTCTCTAAAAGTTTCATGAATATCCTTACACTTATATGAAAATATTTATATCTTAATTGTTGTTGTCATCATAGTTGGACTAAAGTTAGGCCCAAACTACTTTGCAACAATCCACTACTAATATATATGATGGTATATATTTTCTTAAGACATGTAGTGTGCACCCTCCCTCCCACATCGAATACATGTACAAGCAGAAGAAGGAGAGGCCATTATTTTTATTTAACCTTGTTGTGATAAACTCAGACTCATCTAATCCAGATGATGCTCTGTTTTGGAGCAAAACACTTGTTAGTAGTGGTGTATATATTTAAAAATTTGATATATATTTGAATGTCTATGTATGCTACCTTTTTACTCCATTTATGGTTATAATATTGTAATACAATTTAATTGAATGTGTTTTGAATTTCCAGGTTGGTAACTACCTGCGGTTGTTCCGTGGGTCTCTGTACAAGAAGTACCCTGGCATGGCCAGGAGGACCCTAACAAATGATGAAAGAAAACGTCTCGTTGATAATGGTTTAGGATCTCATGTGTTATCAAGTTCCGTTTCCCTGTTAAAAGCCTCTGAAGTGGAAGATATTATTGAGGGAAATGATGATAAGTATGTTTATTTTTTTTACGTGTATATTTTATTGTTAATCATCAATGCCTCACTGTCTACTGTTATGGACAGAAAGAAAGAGTAATTCTCTTTGAACTTTTCGCGTTAGAGACTTATTGGACTTAGAATTTTCAAACTGAAAAACTTTTTTTCAAGGAATTTTCTATGATAAGCAGTATGATTTTTTTTTTATATAACGGAAGCAAATAAACATGTAGCTCACCGGAAATTAAGTGCTCACTGCTGTCCATGGTCATATATTACTGACTTCGTATAGAATAGGAGTCCTCCCGGAAGTCTATCACATGTGTATTACAAGTGTTGTTACTCCTGAGGATTAAGAGAAGAAGCCATGAAAAAGTAAATTTATATAACTAGAGCTTAGGCTCTAGTTATATAAATTTACTTTTTCATGGCTGGCATGGCATGGCATTTAATGGCTGCAGTATCATAGGATACTGCAGCCATTAGTCAGAAATAAGTGTGGCAGCAGCAGGCAAATATTTAAAAGTTCTACTGCATTTAAATTACAGATATAAAGCTGTGTCGGTGAGCCAAGAGCTCGCCACTCCAAGGGAGAGTAAGAGTAAGAAGCCCCATAATCCATCATGGCTGCCAGTTATGCCGAACTCTTCACACTTGGATGCAGTGCCGCAAGCCACACCTATTAGTAGGAGTAGGGTTCACAATAAAAAGGTATGTTACATAAAATAACAGTAGTTTCATACATAAAATAACAGTAGTAATATGTCAGTCATTTGATGCGTTTCGTTTTAATTGATACAATCCAAGTAATGATATTTGTTAATAAATTGCAGTTAATGATATTGCTCCCATTAATGATTTCATTGTAATAAAAAATATTGTATACATTCAGGGCATCAAATTCGGGAAAACGAAAAAAAAATATGTTTGAAGAGCACCAAACGATCATACAGGCCTTTTGATGTTAAGCGGTCACTGCGATCTATAGGCATCCACATCTAACCTACAAGACTGAAGTCCTGTTTGAGGTAGTACAAAGATGCATCACTACTCGTGAGGACTAAGTGTTGCTAAGTATACCTGACAATCACACCTCTCCAACCGAGGCATTGTTTCACGTCAGGTCTGATCGGTGGTAGAACTATAATTCATCCGGGGAAGTGCCGCCGCCGCCCTCGTAATCCGCCGTGAAACAGTTTTTGTGTTTCAGTTGGAGAGGTACGGTTGCCGGACACACTTACAGCGAGGCGGCCATCTTAGTTCTCAGGAGTAGTGACGCATCTATGTAAGACCTCAGACAGAAATTCAGTTTTGTTTGAGGTTAAATGTAGGTGTCTATGGACTGCAGTGACCACTTAGCATCAGGTGGCCTGTACACTTGTTTGTTACTTTTCGAACATAAAAAAAAGAGATTGTGAGGATGGTAGTGGTATCTCTCCCTGGACGAACTATATTCTACTGCCTTTTAAACTATTGATCACAATTTATTATTGCATTGCTTTTTTTTTTACAGTGGAAAGCTTTCACATACATACTCTAGACAGTGCTGGAATATATGTGTTTATCTGAATTTTTTTAGGTCCGGACATTCCCTCTATGCTTTGATGACACTGATATGACGGCAATGTTGGAGAATGCTTCGCAGAAACAAATCTTGGTGCCCATACGTCTTGACATGGAGATAGAGGGGCAAAAGCTGAGAGATACCTTCACGTGGAATAAGAATGGTACATGAGTAAAGTTTTCTATATCTAAGTATAATAATTCCTACAGAAATGTCTAAACGCTTCTGTTGAAATTGTAAAGTTTGTGTATGCTTTTTTCAACTTTTTTATATTATGTAACGAGTACTCACCGCAAACCGCAAATCGTGAGTACCCGTTACATAATACAAAAATGTATAATTTCCGCGATAATATTAGCTTAAAATCATATTTTTTCAACTTCTTTTATTTCTACAAAACTATGAAAAAAGATTTTTAAAGTACCAGTCTTAATTAGCTGGTTTATATAGTTTATTATAAACTTATACAGCGAGTTCCTAAGCTGTAAGATAACCAATATCCACTGGGAGCTGCGTACCATCCTCCTAGAATGTGAAAGAACTTTAAGAATATATTCACTGGTATTTTCGAAAATTTTCCGACACATAAATAGTCTACGGTTTTATGGATTGAATATGTTAATTAAGATATTTTGAATGCTTACAGAATCAATAATAACACCAGAGCAGTTTGCAGAGGTATTGTGTGATGATCTGGAATTGAACACTAGCACCTTCATACCAGCCATAGCGACGTCCATCCGTCAGCAAATCGAAGCTTTCCCAAGTGAACCGCCTGCCATTTTGGAGGAGCAGTCTGACCAGAGAGTTATTATCAAGCTTAATATACATGTCGGGAATACCTCTCTTGTGGATCAAGTGAGTGCAAAATTCATCTAAAACATAGTTCAGTAAGAATGTGCTTTATAGCATATGGAATTAATTATAAGTATATGAGTAGCAAAATTCCATGCCGTGTTTAACTGTGAAGACACATATGTTTTAAAATATTAATGATGTGTTTATATTGCACAAGTAAGTTGGTATATATGAGATTTTTCCTCAGGCAGAGTGATGTTTCTGTGACTAAGCATAGTCTTCTATGCTATTTGAGGCTATTTCTATAACTAGCCTCTGTAGCTAATAATAGCTTAAATACATATTTAAGCTATAAGTGGTCACTATAGTAATACTATAGTGATATGTATTATTATAGCGACCACTAGAATGTAACATGAATATCTTGTATTTTATTATGATAGATATCTAGTTTCGGTGTTAACAGAAGATGTGTTTTCCAGGTGGAATGGGACATGTCTGAAAAGGAGAACAATCCGGAACAGTTTGCGATGAAGCTGTGCTCGGAGTTGGGGCTGGGAGGCGAGTTCGTGACGGGCATCGCCTACAGTGTACGTGGGCAGCTCGGCTGGCACCAGCGTACCTACGCCTTCAGCGAGGCACCTTTACACGTCGTCGAGGTTACTGTGTTTTGTAGCTCACTTGTTATGTGACCAAAAATAAAAGAAAAATTGTCTTTTCAAAAATAAATTGTCAGTTCAGGGGTAAAATCGACAGTTAAGAATCAATAATGTCTAAATTAGATTTAAAGTTTAATTTAGCTTGGCCTATTTAAACGATTGCATCAAAATTCATAAGATTGGTGTAATTAATCGTTATAGAAATTACCACCTAAGTTAAAAACGAAGATAAAAATAGATATAAAGATTACCAAAAAAAATTTCTGTTCGCGGCAGAGAAATATATCCTGTAAAGTTAGCTTGTCTGAGTTAGGTAGGATATGTTCTACCACTTGTCTGACGGAATTACGGAGTCAAATATAGCGTTACAGCATTTTTTTCTTATTTCAGTACAATAAGTGTTTTGTTATGATAACAGACGCCGTATCGGCAGCCCTCGGAGGCGGAGCAATGGGCGCCGTACTTGGAGACGCTCACCAACGCCGAGATGGAGAAGAAGATCCGCGATCAGGATCGGAACACTCGCCGCATGCGCCGCCTCGCCAACACCACGCCCGGTTGGTAGCCCCACGCCCGACATCCGACACACGACACTTGACACCCGACACACTACACTCGACAGATATCAAGAATAATGTGGCATCAGTCGTTCGAGGTGTCGCTCACGAACGTCAAGATGGAGAGGAAGACTGGCGACCGAGACCGCAATACGACTTTCTTGCGCTGCCTCGCCAACACCACGATTGGTTTGTAGCCCCCACACACGACATATTACATTCGACACTCGACATCCGATGTGTACCCAGACACCCGGTGCTTACTGTCGGCATATACACGACACGCGATCACGATACTCTGACATCTGATCTCTCGTGTCCACAACGGCACATGGTGTCCAAGACCCGACTTACGGCGTGTATGGCGCCGACACGTAACATGAAACGCCAAATACATGTTGTCTGTCATCCAACATCACTCTATATTGAATGTCTGATACCCGACACTCATCATGTTTGACACCTGACATCCGATACTCGATACCCGATAGGGAAGCAATTGATATGCTCTGAAATATTTTCAGTATTAGCATGGATTATTAAGGTATAACTTCTGTTCATACTGTTAAGTATTATTTATTACCACAGAATGTTCATAATTGGGAGGCTAAAATAAAAATATTAATATTTATTTTTTATTAAAATGATCTACGCATTTTGTATAAATAGCGTCATAAACCGTATGCAATGTTTAATAAAGTTATATTGAAGCATATAAAAATTAAGTGCGTACTAAAAACGTCAGCAATTGCTTAATTTATTTTGTTATTTTTGTTATTTTGTTGTTGTTTGTTTGTTTATGCTCTTTTTGTTAACTAACAGTTACAGTAATTCATTCTATT
>DWKL01004293.1:0-10706 GCA_018249415.1 Phareas burnsi
ATACATATATCATATATATATATATATATATACATATATCATGATAAAATTACTATGAGACAAAAATATCCATCGTGGCGGTAGTTTAACGAACCATAAGTTCTTCTGGAGAAGTATCACCGCCGCCTACACTTATTGCGAAGCGACCATCTACGTACGACCTCAAACAGAACTTTAGTTCTGTTTGTGGTTAGGTGTGGGTGTTCATGCAGTGAACATTTAGAATCAGGTGACCTGCATGCTCATTTGGTACTCTTCAAACAAAAAAATGCGGACTTGACGTCATTGAAGGTTACACGTGGACAGAATACTTCAACACATTTTCATGAGGGTCCCTGGCTTAAATATATATAAAAAAATACATTTAACTTTTCCTCAATCCACTGTAAATATATATTTTATGATTTATCAAACTGTCTTTTTCTTTGGGGAAAAGGGTGCTTGTTTATAATGCAGCATTGTCTGACAAAGTATCATTCATGAACGTGTTTAATACGATGTGTAGCCTAAGAATGTTTAAGTCTAATACATTGTAGAATTCCATCATTACAGAATTTTATAAGGTTCAGGAGCAACCATTAAACATTTTATCGCAACTTGAGAATTCCATTTGCGTTCCGCAGTAAGTTCTTATTGCGAAGTGATTGTACATAGTTGCACAAGCAACGCGTTAAAAGTAATATGCAATAAGAAACAAAATAAAATAATTGTCATCATCAACATCATAGTCAACCCACTACCGTCCCATTGCTGGATACAGATCTCCTCTTAGAATGAGAGAGAATAGGCTGGAGTCCAACACGCTGATCAAGTGCGGGTTTGTAGACTACACGCCTTCAAGAACTCTATAAAAAGCTCGCAGACATGTAGGTTTCCTCACGATGTTTTCCTTCATCATTGAAAGAAGTGATAATTAATTTCTGATTCGCACATAACTTCAAAAATTCAAAGGTGCGTGCAGGATTCGAGCTCGACATCACAGCTTCCACCACCAAGCTGTCACTACTTCCAAATCCACGAGGACTCGAATCCAATGCCACGAAATCTTGTAACATGCCGGATGTTTTCCTTGGATCTATCAACGATCTATTTTATGTTTTTCTCCTTCCAAGAGTTTTTCTCCTTTCTAGGCCACCCGATATTAAATGGTCACTGCAGCCCATGGACACCCACATGTAATATCAAAAAAAACTGAAGTCCTATCCGAGGTCGTACGCAAATGCACCACCCACTACTCCTAGGGACTAAGCTGGTCGCCTCGCTGCTAGTGCGACCGGCACCCGCTCCTCTCCAACCGAAACACAAAAACTGCTTCACGGAGGATTATAAAGGCGGCATTGGTACTTCCCCGGACGATATAGTCCTACCACTTACAAACATATACATTGTTTTCCGTTTTAATGCGACCATTAAAATTAACTTTAATTACAGATGAAAACATAATTTACTTTCCTTATTTATTATATTACGTCTTGTGATTCTGTTAAATTTTAATATAATTGACTTCTATATAAATTCAAACTCAGGACCATAACCACCGTCATCTTAATTACCAACCGGTTGCCTCGAGCGGCCTTTATTGTAAACGCTAAATCCACACACAACGAAGATCATTATAACCAGCCCGCGGGTTGCGCCGGCCCTACTGCCGCCAAACGCTGTCTCAATTCAAATAACTCACGCTCATTGGCACGACGTAACGAACATCCGCCAATAGCCCACCCCTACAATTGAAATGCGCAGGGCTGTCATCTAAAGTAAAAAAATCATTGCTGGATGTATTCATTCAATATTCTGCTCGCTAACAACGTCCGCCGCAGACACACGCCAGACAAAGATATTTTTCGAAAAACTTCGTTGAAAAGATTATATCGCCGTCTGTTCAGGGAGCGTAGTGATATAAATTGTAAAGGAAGCCTACGTATCAACTCTTGGGACCGCTCTGCGGGATAACAAAGACCTCGTGTTCTTCGAACCAGAAAATTGCTCAACTGTGCCGTGTTAGAATTGCGTACTCATTTCACGTTTTATCTTTCCTTTGAATTTCTATTGAGCATGTGGCAAATCGAAAGTAAATTCTAAACTGCAATACGCGCGATCAAATGATATGCTCTCCCAGCGCACGCACGATTATAATTTCTGTGTTATATCAGCAATCCTCATATTGCTATATGTTCCGTTTAAAAGATGTGAAGAGTTACATATATGAGTTGTTTTTTTTAAATCTTAAAGTATTTTAGTGACGAATGTGATAATGTGACTAACTTCCATGAATGTTAAGATACTTACATATATCAATGGACAGCCGTTCGCTACATGTACAACGCAGATATTTTTCTCGAAAAAAATATTTGACGTGAACCTATTAAATCTTTTATTACATTGATCGTACAAAAACTCCGACCCTATCGATTCTCTTAACCTCATCACTCCAAGTTGGACAGTTGGGACAAGACTTGGCAAATTAGATCCGTCGTCACCTGATTTTGGTCCTCGGGAGTAACCAATTACCCGACTAAATAGAAAGACGAAGGGTAGCTGGAAACGTTCGAATTATATTATTTAAAATTTTCTTTCCATTCTTTGTTTATAGATTGAATAGCGTTAATTTGAACTCATAATACTAATTATGCGATCAAGTCAATTTCATTTATATTTATTTTGTTAAGGATGTGAATATTAGAAAATTAAGAATGTTAGTTATATCATATAGGTACTCATTAATAATTGATATTGAAGAATTTATTTGAAGGAGGTAGAACCCTCCGTACTTCGACTTCGGAGGCACTGTCGGCACACCTATTTATATCTTATAACAAAAATCAACTCACCATCAGATAAACTAGACGCTCGTTTACTACTTTAATGTTATAAAAATATGTATATATAATAAAATAAAATGGTAACGTACATCGCACGTACAGTTTTCAAACGTGTATCCCGATATATATGCCCGATTTCGCTTGTAACGGGTGAATAAATGTTATATTCTTTTGAATCGCTTAAATACTTTTTCACAATAAATGATATCTACAGCAAAAACAAGTATTTGGCTCACGTAACCCACGTAACGTGTTCATCAATTCATCCGCTCGTCGATAAAAATGTCATGAAAAGGGCCATGTGGGCGGTATCTGCAATAATAAAGAGCAAAAAGCCAATATTTTCAATCGTTTCAGAGTAAGGCAACTGTTGCTGGTTCGCGATAAGGCGGACAAAGCGCGTCCGGCGGCCATTTTGTGACACCGCCATGTCGTGATAATGCCATTTCGTATTGTTGTTTATACAGAATCTACTGTTCTCGACGGCCGATTGTGACTCCATAATTCAAAGTGATTTTCAATCATCGTATTGCATTGAAGAATCATTTTTTATCTAATTTACTCTGCCGACATCTAGAGCAAAAGTATATAATAGAAGATGAAGTTGGTAACTGTCCTAGTAACTAGTAATGGTTTACAATAATATATATGAAACTTCTATTGTTTTCAATATTGTCTTATTGGGAAATTTAATTACAACCGCCATTAGGTATATATTTTCATTATCACGTTTTATTTTGATTTATGTTTTTGTTTTAAATGTGTAATTTATGCAACAATACATGCAAATTAGTTTTTAATGTCACCCCGGTATAATACATATTATTACCAATTACCAAGAAATAAAATAAAATTCAGTATTATTTTACGTTATGTATTGAAATCTAGGGGATATCGCACTCAAGCCACGAAGGAAACATTCCTGTCCAACGAAATAAAATACTATGCTGAATTCATAGTTAAAACTCGTCGTTTCCTTCAAATATGGCCAACTGAGATGGGGACGATAAAGGGCCAGCAGTCATTCCGTGTCAATGCTACGTGGCATTTTCATCTCGCGTCAGTCGGCGCTACGTACTGCGCCGCCCGGTTGCACTCGCCAACAATAGTGGTGATGCAATTCAATAGGCAACTGTTCAAAGAGGCGCACCCTTTGAAACGTACGACGTTGTCATTTGACAATGTATTTTATAGTTTCTGTACACAAAGACGGCTTGGCGTTGCCTACATTGATTATTTGAATTTTTAACTTCGTTCCGTAATGATCGACGTTGATGACAAATTGATAAAATATAAAAATAAAAAAATATTTATTGTTCAAGTATTCTTCTGATTACCGTTGTCTGCATTATACACAGATGTATTTCGTATAGATACTATCCTCTGCCACTTATTTTTTCTGGAATGATCTCAATTTGTTTTCTAGTAATTTCAAGGCTATATATAACCCTCGATTCCAAAATGTTGTTAGGTTTATCTAAATATAAACATCTCGGATATAACTATAACATCAAAATGGATTCCTTTCAACTACAAACTAGCAGTTTTGGTGCAACGGGTCCGTTGAATTTTTTTCAGGCGATATTTTTTAATCAAATACAGGTGGGAATAAAAGCGAAAACCCCTCCGTCTAGCGCTGCGGGCCCTTTTTGTTCCACTCGTCACGCTGTCGATACAAGTTGCTTTTCAATTCAACAGCGGTTGGAGCCGCCGGCTTACCGGTTACCGTGCGCTTTGGAATATTGGACGGTGACACGCAAATCCTACATCTAGACGACGTGAGTCACCGCAGGGTTTATGTAGTACTAGGAGACAATGCTGAGTCAAAAATAAGAAAATATAGACATTATTACGAATACACACTACTACTCTGTGATATTATATATTGGTAGGAATAAATAACGAATTTAAGAGATTAAAATCTTAAATCTTCAAAATAATTATCAACCTAAAATAATTATTACTTTAAAATATTAAAAATTTCCACAATGCACTTTTAAAAGGTACAGATAAGCAGATACATAAAATGTATTTAATACCTTATTAATGTATTTTCAATTCTTTCTAATCTAAATAACTTACAGATTAACATGAATGTTAGCTCTGTCTTACTTAGTTCTATACGTGTTTCTCTCTCTCTCATCTCTTTGAAAGTTGTCAACGTACTTAAACGAATGGCTAACCGCGACTCCTGCGCCACGCGCGGCTCCGAGGTACTCGTCGGGTGACACCCTGGCGACGTCGACTGGCGGGTGACGGATGCGACTAGCGGTAACGAGACGAATTAATCCAATCTCTGACTACAGTTGGTGCGTCCCACACCGATATAAATTTAATTCGTGCACAGACAACTTTGTCGGTTCACTTCAGAAGAATGGCATGAATAACCCAACATGCTACACAAATAAATAAAGGTAGAAGACTGTGGTGGGACTCTTGCTGCTACGACTTATTGGAGTGCGGAGACGGCACCACCGTCGCACCAGTTTCTTCTTTGCAATAGCGGTGTGAAGCTGTGTTGTAGTTTGAAGAGTGTGTTCAGGCAGACACACTAATATGAAACAAATATGTGATCGACGTGAACGCTGTCCGAGCCCTCTCTTATTTAATATCAGCTACAAGTGTCCATGAGCAAGCGGCAATAACCACTTAACATCAGGCGGACGGGAAGATCATTTGCTATCCCTATTCCCTGAAATTGGTATTTGAACGAAAAAAAAAATGGAATAATTTACTAATTTATATGATATCTATCATTTATATCATATCATTGAAGATTAGAATTATTATTATTATTTATTATTTTAGCCGTTATATATTAGCCGTTATTTATTATTGCCCTCAGAAAATATAACATGTAATTAAATAAATTATCAACAGATGCCACAATATCTAATTACCTTTATTTCATGGCGAATACGTTACTAAGTAAGACCTACAAAAGAAATCCGTCACCCGTCACCGAAACAGCATATTTCGGGGGCGTCCCAAGAAAACCAAGAGATATTAAAGTATTCCGTGCAACGCGGCGAGCAAATTGGGACGAAATGGCTGTCGAAATATCAATTTGGCTTTTCACGTGCCGTCGTTAGTGGCGCTAGTGTCGCCGTGACGGATTGCACGGTTCGTAAACCGTGACAGCGCGTTACCGCCGCCAGGTGAGGCCACAGTTGCCAGGTGTCCCGATTTTCGCGGGAATTCCCGATTTTCAGGTTTCCATTGACTCGCCCTGATTAACTGATCTTTGGGAATCGGTCGACAAACTTCGACAATACATCCGACTGAATGAATACTTGTGATTTTTTTCAAATCTTGCAATTACTCACAAGAATGTTTTCATTGTGTTTAAATTGTTTTCTTTGAAATAAATCTAATAGAATGTTTAGTCATGTTAATTCATAATTATCTCTATAATTTAATTAGAATACTTAAATAAAGCGCGCATAACCCTGTGGCTTGAGCAGATCGTAACCAAACTGAAAAGTTAAGCAACATTGGGCTAACAATGAAAATCAATCCGCATTAAGCTAACATGGTGAACTATGCTCCAGCCCAGAGTTGTGGGGCAAATTCCATGTCCAATAGTGCAACAAAAAGTAGTTGCCAGCCACTTGAGCCAGCCGTCCCGATATCCGCCACATAAGACCTGGCACATAAGAATTTAACGGCATGACAAACGTCTGCGATATATTCATTTATCTTCAAATAAGATATTAGCTTTTTTCGTGGCAAAACATACTTTAACTGTTTATGTGTAAGTAAAAATTACTTATTTCCGAATAGGTCCTTGTAAATAAAAGATTTCGAGATTTATCGCGTATCTCCACCAACCAACTAACAGTTACAATATGATGGGTACATGTGATGCAATAATATTATATTTAAAAAATATACAAATACTTAGACGAAGAACAAAGATGAAGAACTTGAACTCCAGTAAACTTAAATATAGTTACATCGTGGAGGTACACGTGCCACAGTGTAACTGTTGACTATTAAAAGCTTCTAATATTGACGTCGTAATAAAACTCCCCCTCTCCAATAAAATATCAATTCGCCTGTTTATGGCAACGCTATTAACCGAAGATGTAACAGATTGCTCCGGCCCCATAAATCGTGTCAACGTCATAATGACAGTAGATGTAGGACACGTGCAGTTGGGATAGAAAATAGCCGGGAGAAAAACGAGGTTTTAAAAAACTGTTACATTTTATATTTTAATGTATTATAACTATTATTTTCATATTTTAATGTATTATAACTCGCTAAAGATAGGTGGTTTTTGATTCCACATGTATATTATATATACTTAATATACGATATAAGATCTCGACGGCATTTGAAAAAGGTGGTACTGAATATAGGTTAAATATATAGATGGATTCGAAAACTTGATTGTTTTAGGGTAACAGGTAACAGGTTGAAATGTTCGCTTCTGTACCCACCATTGTCTATACGTCCTGTACTTCCTATACTTTACATACATACTCTCTAGAGACACTTTCTTATTATAGCGGGTTTGCTAACAATTAATTATGGGCGTAAAGTAAAACAAAATATTATAAAAGCCGTACAATATATTATATAATCCACGCTCGCCCGGATGACAGAAAACACATTTTATTACATAACACGAACACATCAATGCGCAAGCCCCACTCCCGCTTGTCCGGTTTTTCTATTTTCATCGGGCTTTAGTATCGAAGGTTAAATAAAAGTATATATTTATTATCATGTTCAGAAAGTAATTCAACCACGCTACCCGCAATTATTTCCACCGCGTTTCGAATGTTTGTTTTAAATTCCGCGTACACAGATCGAACGCCTCTGGAACCGCGGAGCGCTGCGGAACTTTATAACGGTCCATTTGAAACACAATCCAACTCCGCTCCGCGGCCGCGGGCGGTTTATCTTTCTCTAATTAGTTTCCTACAACTATTAAACTGAGTTTATTCAGCAGTTGGAACGAACCCTAAATACACTGTAGGTAATTGAGATGACAATGTTTGTACAAATTACTAGCGAGCTGCAGGCGTTACATCGACTCAGGGTTCTGACTGTGTTTATACTAAACTCGGCTTGAGGCGAGAGAAAGTTATTTAATAAGTTCAGATATTTCTTTTTATTTATTTGGTAGCAAGCTAGCAGGAAGTGCTTCACTGAGACGTTATAGTTCTAACAAGTACAAGGAAAATGATTAAAAAACAAAACGCTGCGTTAAATGGAACAAAACTATGATAGAACTTAGGATTTTGTTTTATTGTACATATGTAAGTATCCAACGAGCATGCTATCCACCTCGTGCTAAGTGGTCACTGGACCGTGGACGTCTGTAGTCAATCCTAAATAGGGGTGGAGTCGTGTTGGGCCACAGATGCGTTGTTAACCGCTGAGTACTGAATTGGATAGCCTTGAGTAAGTGAACCTCTCTGAATAAACCCTTCAAACCAAAACGTTGGTGGTGGTGTGTCCAGAGTCAAACTACGAAGGGCTCTGCCACCTTGGAGGATCATGTACGTGTAGATAAATATCTGGCCTACGTGTCAAATTACGTGATTGCAACTCATGTTTCAATAAATGGTCGTTCGTAACAATTATTACAAGTAAATAGATATGCAAGCTTTTTGGCTGCCCAGCAGCCGAACTGATATGAAATGGATATCTGTAACAAAATCCATACAGAAAAGTGGTCCTACTTGAAGTCGATCATGCATATATTCCTGAAAACTGAGACAGGATTACTCAAAAAATTTAATCACAGAATCCTCACCACGCCCATTCATCTTCGAAAAATCTTAATATAACATCTCTCTGGCTTATCTTTGGCCGAGGAACGTATCTGAAATTAATTAGAAATATTAATTAGCCAGATCAGATTTAACGAGACGAGAGGGATTTCAAAGCGCCCTAATGAGTACGGTTGTGACGCGAGAGAAGGACGTTTGCGCTAAATATACCTAAGCCTATAAACTTAAGACCCCCAACCCTATTAACTTATACTTAACCTTCTACGCAGTGGACATTGCCGGTGGCGTATTGTATTACAGTCGGCAACAGACTTATTTCTTGAGGTTTTTTTAAGCAGTAACGTATTGATTTCTAATCATCTTATAAAATTTAATAGTTCTCAACATTTGATGTTCCGCCCTAGGCTCGATTTATGCTGGCTTATAAGTAAATCTATCAATGTATGTCGTATAAATATGGAACTGCAATTTTTTTTTGTGAGAAAAGGAGCACACGAGCGTGTAGGGCACCTGATCTGAAGTGATCACTGCAGCCCGTGGACTCACGCATAACTTAAAATGGATTAAAGTCCTATCGGAGGTCGTACGTAGGTGCATAACTACTTCCGAAGACTAGGATGCTTGCCTCGGTACAGCGCTACACATGCAAATGTACTCGACAATCGCACCTCTCCAACCGAAACACAAGAATTACTTCACGGCAGATACCGAGGACGGCGGTGGTACCTCTCCGGGCGAACTGTGGTTTTACCACCTATTGAATTAATCTAATGTTAATTATTATGTTATGTAGATACTTCGCTTATCTGAAAAGCCATACAGAATATATATTTCCTACGCGAGATATAAATTTATTACTTTCAAGGTATTCCTAAATATTATTTTTGCCATAAAAAATCAAGTAATCAGTCAGGCTGTAGAACTTGCTTCAATACCAAGTACTTGTTGTGAGGACAGCATAAAATGTAATTATCAGAATAAATTTTATTCTTACGAAGATATCGCTGAGATTGTAAAAAAAAACGAAATACAAAAGTTTCATTTAAATTAATTTACCAAGCTAATTAAGACGACGTCGGTTGTACTCGATTTTTTACTTTTTAACTATAGTGTATAAATAAAATATTTTCACAAAAACTGACACCAAATAGATAATATAATGCCACACCCCTCGCAGCGTGAGTGTCGTAAAAAACTAAATGTCTTATCCATCAGCTCGGATTTACCTACAATCGCCACGTCACGTAAAATAAAACTAATATCCCGAAAGCAAACAGCGAGAAAGCTGTCCATTTGACAAGTCATTAGCTGGAAATCCGGCACGGAGTGGGCTAAGGGAGAAAAGGGTAGGGAGCTATGGTGACGGGGAGGGAAGGGGCGCCGCGACGTCGCAACAAGTGGCGCCGGCGATGCGGAGGGCGGATATACTGATACGGTGATGTAAGCGCCTCTGCTGAAGCCATGCCGCGTGTGTGAATATGTACTATTGAATTTATTGTGCGATAAGAATCATGAAGTTTTAAGAAAAAACACGAATACAAAAAATATAAAAGCCACATGACCACGTTATTGAAAAATTATGTTTTGGATTTTTTTGCTTTGAATATGTTTCGTGGTACAAACCTCTACGGGTAAATGCGGCAAATTTCATTAAAAACTATTCAACGTAGCCACCATGCGGCTTTAAACGTACAGTTCATTTCCTATGCTACTTGTGTGTCAAACGGACAGCTATACATATTGAAATTAAAGACAATATATAGATTTAAGTGTGGTAAGACCCTTCGCGATTCGTCTCCCTAGGCACCACCGCCACACATTTCTGTCTATAATAACAGTGTTGAACGCTGCCGTGTTCTGATTTTAAGAGTATCGTAGAGGCGAGATACTGATACGAGGCATTACACGGAGTGGTTTTAACTCAAACAGTCATTAGAGGCAGCAACGCATCTGTGGCAAACCTCAGGAAGGATTTAAATCCTATCTGGAGTTGATTGCAGATGTCCATGAACGGCAGTGGCCACTCATCACCAGGTGGACTGCACTCGTTTGCTATTTCTACACTATAAAAAAATATTTTCCCTCCTACGTGCAGATCAGTCTCACACAAACTGTTTCTTTGTTGCAGAACGAGGCC
>DWKL01004294.1:0-10705 GCA_018249415.1 Phareas burnsi
CCTCGATGACATTTCCTTTATGTTTAAACTTTAAAGTTTTTGGTGAGTTTTCAAAGCCTGTTTTATATCTAGCCTTTTATTTGTACCCTAGTAGTGGTTTGTGTGGTCCAGTATATTCATGTTGATGACTCAGGTTATTTATAAAACTATCCGCAGACAAAAAATAATAATGTACCTCATGATATAGCTTCGGCTGGCAGTAGTTAATTTGTAAAAAGGTTGTTTTGGGTAGTAGAAAACTTTTTGGAAATGATAAAATCTTAGTTTTCTATGTATGACCAGCAAACGAGCGTCCAGGTCACCTAATGTTAAGTGCTCGCGGCTGCCCATGGAGACCCACGTCTAATCTGAAACAAAACTGAAGCCCTACTTAAGTTAGTACGTAGATGCGTCATTACTCCTGATGACTAAGATGGTCGCCTCGTTGTACTTGTGCTCGAACAACCGTGTCCAAACAAAACAAGAATAGCTTTCGAGCGGATGATGGTGGCAGCTTTGGCACTTTCTCGGTCGAAATATAGTTCTACTACCTACCAAAGTATTATCGACGTTTTTGAAATTGTTGTGGTTTTGTACGTCCGTGTTCATTGGTTGCGGTTACCATATATCGTCAGGTCATCGTACTTCTGACAATCACTATTATTCTGGTACTATGAAAATAATGTCTACATATCACTTAATAGGTGGTGGAACTATAATTCGTTCGGGGTAGTACCACCGCCGCTCTCATGATCCGCTGTGAAGCAATTTTTGTGTTTCGGTTGGAGATCGGTTAGTCCTCAGGAGTGGTGACCCATCTATGTACGACCGCAGATAGGATTTCAGTCCTGTTTGAGGTTAGATGTGGGTGTCCATGGGCTGCAGTGACCACTTAACATTAGGTAGCCTGCACGCCCGTTCGCTACTCTTCAAACATAAAAAAATCTACTAAAATAGCGTTTCAGCTGCAAAGATTATGACAGTACGTACTTTTCTAAGGAACTTTGTGTTATTTTGATCGCATGTCCTATATTTTAATGGGTATGCCCCGGCTGTCGCTTGCAAGCTACACAATTTCTATTCAGTAGCTGACATTCCAATCAATTTCCGACCCAACATTCCTGAGTTAAGTTTCTTAGTTATTGGCTAACGGGGACTGGTTTTGCTGAGCGGGCTTATCGATTCGCACCTCGGGATCCGTTTGACCAGTTTTCATACCGTGATGTGGATTTTCGAAATAAATTAATATGTTGAATAGTTCCAAACATTGTCTTTAATACTTTAACCCTTTGGGGCACGGCGGTATTAAAAAAAATCCCACCTTTTTTATGCGTAATAATGCATGGTGGGACATTTTTTGACCCGCCATATAACTAATAACAGAATTGAATTATTTATGTTTTTATATCATTGTACATCCTTATTAATAAAAATACCCCAATTTTGTTCAATTTTTAACTATACAAGATTTCTGTGCAACATGGGTATTTTTATTTTCGAAAATTCCGTGCCTCAAAGTGTAAAGATCTATTGCATCTACCGGTATTTAAATTTTTGTGGAAAAAATTCTGCGGTGAAGGCTAAATATATCGTTGAAGTTTGAACACGATTGTTATTTTAGCAGTGATAGCCTAGTGGTAAGGTTCCGGCAACTCACGCCGGGGATCCGGGGTTCGAATCCGGTACGCATCTCTGATTTTTCGAATTTATGGCGATGGGAAACATTGGAAACCATCATGTACATATATTTGAAAGTTATCTGCAAACTTTTCGAAGGTCAAGCAGTGGGCCAGTAATGGGTTGATGACATAACGGTATTTCAGGTTTGTGAAACCTGAAATAATGTTATGTCATCAACAACGTTATTCTCATTGATAATACGTTACGTTGTTCTCGTATAGAATAATCTCTGATGTTTCAGGTGATATTTCTAAATAAAAAATGGGATCGTTCATTTAATGAGAGAATGTACCCTTTCTCTCATTCTAAATCATTGTGAAACGGGCAGGTTAAATTTTTTTTGGAGAAATTTCCCACAAAATGGTTATAGTAGTTCGTGCAAAAGTTTACCATCTAATTAGACCCGTGGCATCGAAATCCCAACGGCAGTTACTCGCAAAAAATACCGCAATAAAAAAGTTAAACTAAGGCAACCTGTTGCCTATGATTCATCCCGCGGTTGCTCGGTTAGTCACAACCGGCCATTGGGACGTTCGGTTCGCTTTCTTGTTAATATTTTAGAGCTAATATTTGACCAGAGACCGAGATAATAAGCCCAAATCAGGTTTTAACGGCCCGCGGGTGATGTTGCGTGACAATATGGAGTGATTTGTGTCCAAATTTGTCGTATCGCTCGTGATAACAGTTCAAGGTTGTGTGTAAGATGAAGTTTAGGATCCCCTATTTCGGAAATGAAAATAATATGTTCAGCAAGCTGAAAAGGAGATTCAGGTAATCCATTGTTTTTTATGTACGCAGAGTAGCAAACGAGCGTGCAGGCTGCCTGATGTTATGCAGCCACTGCAAACCATACATACCCACAAAGTTCAAACTGGACTAAAGTCCTATCCGAGTTCTTACACAGATGCGTTACTATTCTTGAGGACTAAAATGTTCGCTTCGCTAAGTGTACCTGACAACCACACTTCGCCAACCCAAACACCAGAATTGCTTCATGGCGGATTATGCCCGCGGCGGTGGTGCCTCCCCGGGCTATCCCTATAGGAAATAAACAAAATGAGTGGTAGGACTATGGCTTACCACCTATTTTATTATTTATTTAGCATTCCATGAATTCTTTTTTCTTCAAACTTATCAGTATTGCGATTTAATGTCTCTGTTGTTTCGTTCTAGAATCAATAATTAACTTGTCTGACTTTTCACTCCTTGGAACAGGTGCGTCATTTATTTGTATTTGTTCCGCTTTAATCAATTTTGTATTCGTTTTACTATTTTACTTTCTAATTAATCTATCAAATAATAATTACTATGTCAATGAAAGTTTTCGTCATTTATTAAAGTTTCATAGTTAATTATATATACAATTTTGTTGTATATTTGGATAAATTGATTCAGACATAAGTCAAAATTCAAAACAGTGCAGTTAATGAACGAGTATTTATAAGTTTTAATTATGATTACGAAAATATAGTCCATGTTATATTTCGTCCATCAGCCTTTTGAGGTCCACTGCTGGACATAGGTCCTCCCCTAATCTGCGTCAGTCCAACTGATCCTGTGCCTTTTGAATCCAACGTTTTCCCTCTTGTCTTCTTCAAGTCATCAGTCCACATTGTTGGAAGGCGACCTGTACTTCTTTTGCCCAGACATTGTCGCCACTCGAGAACCTTTCTTTCCCAATGGTTATCGGTTCTTCGAGCGATGTGGCCACTCCAACCTACTAATTTTGAAAGCTTTATCTGTAAGCTTAGTTCGTTTACGGATTTCATAATTACAAATTCTGTCACGTAGCGAAATACCAAGCATAACTCTCTCCATAGCACGCTGAGCGACTCTGAGCTTCTGGATAAGGCCTACAGTGAAAGACAGCTCCGTAGCTCACAGCTCCGTATGTCAACACTGGCAACACACATTGCTTGAATACTTTCGACTTTAGGCATTGTGGAATTTGGGATGAGAAGATATTCCGTAATTTCCCGAATGTTTTATTTAATACAATCTAATTTCCAAGTCTGCAATAGATCGTTGTAACATCGTTCGTAATAATCGCTCTGTCGAGTTCATTGTTTACGGACAGACCGACTGTTTGTTTGATTATTACCAGTTATTGACGTTTGCCTAACAGCCACCGGTGGCTTGGACACTAATACAAGCTTGATTTATTTGGGGTTGTTGATACTTCAGCATTTATCACAGCGTGTACATTTTTAGGGATTGAAAGTATCAAATTCTCTTCAAATTTATTAATATCACAGGGTTATCAAATAGGTATTTCTTTGTTATTTTTTGATATTCTGAATTTAATACCTAAAGGTATTCATTCGGGATTCATTGTCCATATAAAATGATAGAAATATATTCTTCATTTATTATACGGTTATACTGGATAAGGTTCCTTGATACCAGTTATTATTAAGCACTATAGAGCTATAACTATTTAAGGTTTAATTTTCATTATTATAAACTATAGTAACATCAAAAACTTTACGTATATTTACAAAAGTTAGCGGTATGTTATGTAGATTTGCTTATCCATGTATCTGAAATGTTCCTTAAATAATTACGTTTCGTTGTACGTAATGCTAGCAGAGGATAATTGTTTCATATATAGCAACCCTGACTTATTGTGACACCAATTTTATTGAACAGATAATTTATAATTTGAAATTAATTTCTGAAACATCGCAACTTAGTTTGATTACGAAATTTTACGAGGCCGATATTAGACATACTAAAAATATTATTTAACACTATTAAAACAACCTTTATGTTTAATTTGATAAACATACTGAGTAGCTAAACAGTTAATATCTTACATATATTGTTCGTATTCTATTGTTCGTATCTGAAATAGTTACTCTTTTGGGCATAGTGAAGGATACGGAGCCCCATGGATGGAGGCTTGATACGTAGATGGATTGCTACTTCAGAACAAAACTAAACGATGAAAAGTAACTGTTGGTGTCTATTGGTCTAAAATTCATAGAAAATTTTCTTCTGCTAGTGTAAAGTGAAATATTGCAGTTACTAATTTGTTTCAACACTTGTACCATTTCCTTGGTCCACTTTACATATCTTATCTAATCATATCTTTGGTTGGATTCATTACACTCATTACGTCCACGTTATTACCATTTTGAGTGACTTGTGCGTTGGTTTTGTTATGTGTGTGTTTCATTTTATTGTTAAACAAACCGGCTTCAGTGAATGCGTTTGGTATGAGATACCATGTCACAACGATATTTTCATTAGTCATCGTTGAGCTTCCGTCATGGACCCTACGGTGTTTTTGGTGATACAGTGATTTTTTTTATTATTAACGAGCTTGTTCTTCAGTTCTGAGTATGGATGGTGTTAAGAAGACAGTCGGTTGCTGTAACGCAAAGTTGGAATTGGATTTATGTGACACCAAGTTTTATGCAAACAGAAATTGGATCAGGGCAAAGAAATTGTTTTCGAATTTGTTTCACGGTGAAACGTAAGTTAAACGATTATAATTGATACTATCGTGATTTTTGCTGTTTATTTCAAGCGTATTTTGTGTTTGTTAATTTTGTTTGAAGATTTTTTTATCTTTTTCTTTGAATCATATCTATTTTAGACTTACCATTCTTATCAATTCGATTGGATGTTTTTGTTATCACTTATGCTAGTATTTATAATGAAGTAAAAGTGAGAACTTAAGTAAAAATCATTACTTAAGGACCCATTTTTATTTTATAGTTTAGTAATTACTTGAAGTTAGCGCTGCCAAAATTTAGAATCCCCACTCAAGCAATCATTCAATCACATCAATAACGACTTTATCGAGTGATAGTGTTGACTTTATCAAGATAGTACAAAGCAGTAGGTAATCATTTTTTCATAAATACGGCCATATTAAGCTTTTGTTTTGTTTTGTTTTGTTTTGTTTTGTTTTGTTTTGAAGGGTGTGGTTACCTACCCAAATGAGCGGTAGGTACGCACGGTAGCAACGCATTTCTGATCAATTTTATGGACTAGCAGCCAGCATAACATTAGCCCTGTTTGTGTATAACCGGTACTAAAATATACCTTTATTGATTGTATTTTTCGAAATGGATTTAGTATATTTTCGGCAGGCATTACTAGGGTTATGTAGTTTAATGTTTAATATTAACACCTTTATATCCTACATCTAAAAAGATAAGTTTTTCCAATCTTTTAGTGTATTTCCGTACTAATTACAGAAAAAGTGCCGAACACGACAAAGCAATAAATAATTTTATTCATTTCTCTACATATATAAATTGTAAAATTCAATTTATGTAAACCGCAAATAGTGCAAAGAATCGGTGCGTAAAGATGCAGTTAGGATATGGAAAACAACAAAAAAACATACTAGACGATAGATAATTTCTCTGCTACAGTTTCGCCGTGACCACGATCCATGCATGGGTCGAAATATCGACAGTTAAAAAATCTGATATCATGAGTTTTGTTTAAGAGAAGAAAAGGAGCGTTCAGGCCACCTGGTGTTAAATGGTCACCGCAGGCTATGGACACCCACATTTAACCTGAAATAGAACTGAAGTTCTATCTGAAGTCATACGTAGATGCGTCACTACGTCTGAGAACCAAGATGGTCGCCTCACTGTAAGTGTGTCCGATGACCGCACCTCTCTAACCAAAACACAAAGATTGCTTCACGGCGGATTATGAGAGCAGCGGTGGCACTTCCCCGGACGAACTATAGTTCTACCACCTATTAAAGTACACGTCACACAATTAAAACGTATAAAACTTCTTAAATTTTTATTGTGAACATCTCGAACCTAACTTTGTGAATGGGAAAACCCCAACGTACAAGATTGCTCACATGCATTTATGGACATAAATTACATACATTGTATGTCAGTAAGCTCGGACTTTCAAGCTTGTGTTTTTATTTATCACTATGACTAAGCTACAACTAATTCTAAATTGATTTGGAAAACGTTTTAATGTTGTAACACGTGGATTCTTATGATTTTATTTACAAGAGGAAGTAACTATTCTCTATTCCTATGTATTTGAAATTTAATAATAATAATATCTTCATAGGCATTTAATTTAAAATTATTCAAATTTTTCCAAAGTACCAGCCGTTTACGTCACAAGTAATTTTATATGCCTGTTTATTATGTAATGAACGTAATTAATCGGCATATAATCTAATTGATGTTTACTGTAACTAGTTAACCAGTTAACTGTAACCAGTTAACATCGGTTGGACTGTATGCCCATGGAAACTGCACCAAATACAAATAAGACTTGAGTTCTATTTAAACATTGTCACAATTCTACTTCTAATGATTATGATACGCCTCATGTAAATACATATGTTTTCACACATTTCCAATCAAAACTACAGAATATCGTTCTTCTATGAGGTAGAAAAATCGGAGTAGCGATGGTCCCTCCACATTTGACTTACTAAAGAGGAGTTCTATTAAGATGACTGTCTACTAAATAAAGGTGACGGTACAAGCATAAAGCAACATACAGGCTATGTTTATATCGAATATTACACGCAACCGCAGCTATATTTTCATTTACCATTGTAGGTAGGTATATAATACTGTGTTATTTATCATGAGCGGTGAATGAGTCAGTCATTAATATCGGTCAGGAGTTGAGTCTGTAAAGTAGAACCTACTGACAAGAATCGTACATAATACGTGCCTTACTACCGTTATTTCAGCTTTCACGATATAGATCAAATATAGAGCTTATAACAATGATTATAGAGTCGAATTGAGATATCGCTGGCGTTGCGCAATCGTAGGACACAATTCTGTGTTGACACAGCTGAATTTTGGACTAACTATACTACGCTGTGGCGGATGATAGTCGACGTTAATACGTATAAAATAGAGATGATTTTACGTTTGGTGGCTATCCCCGTGAAGTTGCATTGTTTCAAACAGTTCAGTGACCCACCGCGTAGTGAGAATATACAGTGTCAAGGCCGGACTCATGAGATAAATTATTAGGTTTTTCGGAATCAACGGTAAATTTTACTGTTTTCATTATGCTATAAATCTAAGTTTACGCACTATGTACAGGAAAAGTTTTGATTTTCTGAGTTCCGGACCTCGTTATTTATTGTCATCATCATTATCAAACCAGTGGTTTACTACCGTTGGACACGGATCACTTCTCAAAATGAGATTGATAGACTTCATACATCTTTGAGTAGCAACGGTATTAGTTTGTTTGTTAGCTAATATACACATGAGATCAAAAACGGAGATTTACGCCTTGCGATTGGAACACCGGTTTCTAGAAGCATTTTCTTTTATGTTTGTAAAGTAGCAAACGAGCATGCAGGCCACCTGATGTTAAGTGGTCACCACAGCCCATGGACACCCACATCCAACTTCAAACAAAATCGAAGTTCCGTTTGAGGTTGTATATGGATGCGTCACTACTCCTGAGGAGTAAGATGATCGCCTTGCTATATGTGTGCTTGGCAACCACACCTCTCCAATCGAAACACAACAACTGCTTCACGGTCGATTATGAGGGCGGCGGTGGTATTTCCCCAGACGAACGATTGTCCTACCAACTATTAAAGTAGCAGTTAAGTTTCATATGCGTGGCGCAGAGGTTATCATATCCGTCTGGCATGCAGTGCGTGTCGGGTTCGATTCCAGGCTAAGCAAACATGATGAATTTAGATTTCTGTTCTGGGTCTGGGTGTTTGTGTACTTGTCTTTGTATGTATCCATGGACTCACACCATAGGGTTACTCCTACTGTAGGGTTATGAGTGTGGAAAGCGTTTATTTATTTATATTTATGTCATTTGGTTTCTGCGAAACGCGAAAACATTTTATTATTTTGTTATTACTCTAATTTAAAAAAATATCATCTACTTTATTTGTTTATATCCAAATACAAAGTGACTTCTACTGCAGGGCATATATCTGGTATGACATTAGTCCAATAGATCTTATGTGAAACCACGTTTACGAATATTGGTCTTACGATGCTTTTGTCTGCCACTCAGCGTATCATCTGCTACCATATACCGCGCTGAGTTCACAAACAGGATTAAGAGTATGATTTTCCATTTACTTTGTCTATTTTCATATCAATGGGGGCTTTGACTCCTGGGTATTTGCTTGACCGTTATTATAACTCTTCACAATTGAAAATCTACTGCAGATAAACAAAATGTTCGTATAATAATGCCAACGTAAAATGGTCGAGTTATCATGCATTCCATTATTCATTCTAACAGGTGGTAGAACTATAGTTCGTATGGGGAAGTACCACCCCGGCCCTCATAATCCACCGTGAAGCAGTTTCTGTTTCGGCTGGAGAGGTGCGGTTGCCGGGCACACTTACTGCGAGGCGACCCTCATAGTCCTCAGGAGTAGTGACACATCTATTGTGTGTGTGTGTGTGTGTGTGTGTGTGTGTGTATGTAGGTTTCTTTTGATTAATTTTGAAAACATTCTTGGGAAATACCGCTGACTGTTGACAGACTTTCATGTGACCGATAGTGGTTAAACCCATGTTGTCTGTCCGTCCGGATTCTTGTCTCAGCTGTATATAATATGAAAATATTAACAATTTCGCGTGTTTATTGAGAATAATATTTGACTTTATATTTATATTTGACTACTATGTAATATAATCTCAATAAGCACTTTGTTTTGAATTACATCCAGTTTCGTGCCTAGATCTGTTAACAATGCTCAATGACTAAATCGTTTGAATGTTTTTATTTGGAAAACCCGTGTATGTAGGTAGCATATAAACCAGTGTAATCTTGGTCCAGTACAGTTGTAAATAAAAGGAAATGGATTTAAGATTGATGACTAACACAACTGCGGCGTGTTTTGAAACTATTTTTTTTATCTGAAAAGCAAAATACCCGCGCTGTCTCGTTCTTGTGGCGATCTGATTATTTCTTTATTTATCCTCTATTGTAAAATGTTTACAATGGGCGGACTTAATGCTTAGTTGCATTCTCTACCAGTGAACCCTTGGTGATGGTGAGAAATATTTGGGAAATTATGGGTTCCGGAAGCTTAGTTTGCTATATATATGTAAGGTTCCGTACGGAAGGAGTCAACGCATCCCTTTTACTAAGCCTGCGATATCTCTGACTGGATGTTTGTCTCGAGACTATGTAAACATCGATATTAGGTGGAAATCTGATCGTTTTTTTCGACTTTGAGTCACGAGTGTTATGATGACAAGCAAAAAATTAAATAATATTTATGTTGCAAACTTTATTCGGGTTCCGTAAGGAAGCAGCATACGTTGTCCGACAATCTATGCTACTTAGGAATAGATATTTTTCGATCGTAATAGGACAACCGGTTAGGTGTAATTTTTTACGCAATATGTATCATCATGCTGGATATAATAATAAGTAAAGAAAAACTATTAAAAGAAATTAAGTATGTCCCTATACGAGAAACGTGTTTTGTATCGTAAAAATGGTCATATGATTGATTATACGTATATACATACAAGCGTCAAACTTGGTATGTTTATAGTGTAAACTTTTAAGCAAAACAAATAATAAAAACCGACCAAATTTGACTCGGGTAGATCTTAAAGTTAATAAAGAATACAATTTTTGGTACAATAAAATGTGTGGCAAATGGTTGGCCGGTATTGGCCGGTTACTATTTCATTATTCAAATTATTAAATGGTTATTAATTCATTATTAAATATTGCCCGGTTATTATTTCATTATTCTAAGGTGATTGGTAGTATTAAAGTCTATTTTACTATTAAAGTTTGTTATTTTTGTTTTTGGTTATTTGGTTTTAATAATTCTTGTCCTCGATATGTTATTTATGTTTTATTATAATAGTAAAAGACAATATTATTAGGTTTTTTGACATCCACCTATATAGTGTAAATTACGTTTTAAATACATATAATAATTTATTTAGGAAGTGGAGTGGACGATAAGAATGATGTAATTTGAGCATTTTTGCAATGAGCAGTCGTGGCCGAGCGGTTAAGGCGTCTGACTAGAAATCAGATTCCCTCTGGGAGCGTAGGTTCGAATCCTACC
>DWKL01004295.1:0-10704 GCA_018249415.1 Phareas burnsi
AGTTCTCGAAAGTGTGTGAAGTCTACCAATCCACACTTGGCCAGCGTGGTGGACTATGGCCTAACCCTTCTCATTCTGAGAGGATACCCGTGCCCAGCAGCGGGACTTTATAATGGTGGGTTGATAATGATGAAATGACTGCTATACATACCTTCGATTCGTTACATAATTTAACAATTAATATTAAATGTATATATCAAGTAAGAGTACGATACGGTGAGTAGTTCTTCCGGGTACCACCGCCGCCCCCATAATTTGCCGTGAAGCAGTTTTTGTGGTCCGGTTAGAGGTGCGGTTGCCGAGCCCACTTACAGTGAGACGACCATCTTAGTACTCAAGAGTAGTGACGCATCTACTTGACCTCAAATAGAACTTCAGTTTTGTTTGAGTATGGATGTGGGAGTCTATGGGCTATAGGGACAACTTAATATAAGCTGGCCTGATGCTTGTATGCTACTCTTCAAATATAAAAAATATATATACGTTTCCTCACGGTATATTAGCTTTTTCCGTTCATATGCATCTGAATAGCAAATGAAATCTGATCTTATAGTTGTTGTATATTGTGAACACATCGTCGTACTTAGTAGAAGATATTGTTCATATTGATATTATCGTGATACACTTGATATTGTTGTGGAAAACCGCCAGGAAGTATCTTTGGCAGTTGTCCAGTGAGAAAAAGGGGGCAAAACGAAGCCATCGTAAACAAGCTTAAGGGTTTGATGATGCAACTAAATTTTTGATTTTTATTTCAGTTGAATACTAAGAAAGAAAAATATATTTAACAACTGATTGATATTTGAAACGTAATCTGTTTTTAATTATTATTTCATTAGTCTTTCGAAAAACAGTAAATATTGTCACTGTAACGTAGAACAGAGTTAGTCATCCGAATTTTCACTTAAATCTTCCTTTTAAGTGGTTAATGTTTACGTAATTATAAAAAAAAATATTGGTACACTGCGGCCGGGGCTAGAAATATCATTTCTGAACATTCTTATAGCTTTTATTATGGCTTATGGCTTTTATTATATGGTATTCAGAATAATATATTTTACTACTTGATAACAGAATCCGAGCTTTACAAGCCCCGAATCGTTAAAATTTAATAGAGGACATTATAACCCTCGATATTGTCGCGGAAAACCGCGGGAAAATATTTGGCAGGCGCCCAGCGCAACAGGCGCGTACTGGCATAAACAGGAAAGATATGTTTGAACTAGTTTGAACCCGAAGTTTTACATCACTGGTTACTTGCGTTTGTTAAGTGCATTTACTAATAATATACTAACATGGTTTTTCTGCTTTGTTCAGCGGACAAGTATCTTGATAATAATTAGCCAAGCAAGTGGTAGTAATAATAGTACTTATCAGAAAATCAAAGTTCAAGACAGGGTATGTATACAATATATATAAGTGTGAATTGAAAACTTCGTAGGTTCATGAAAAAATTCGTTTTATAATTATGGCAAATACCTACTTTTATCATGATCATCTAGGATCGAGTTTTGTATACGTAGATAAGACCAATTTACTATTATTAAATCTTATAAGGCATCCATTGTTCTTTTTTAAATATCTGCTTCCAAATTTAATTTCAATTACTGTTTCTTTACTTTTTCGCTGATTTTGACGTTTTGCGGAATTTCACCATTTCAATTGAGCGTAATTTTGTGCCAAGAAAATGAGAAAAGATGTCTAATAAATAAAATATGATTATATTGTAGCCGATTTTCGTGCCCACGCAAGATTGGAACAAAGGTTACTCATTGATTGATTTCGGAACAACTTTGTTGCGAATATCGCGAACTGTTCCCATCAATCGATCATGTGCTTGATAGCTTGTTGTTTTGATATTATTTTGGATAAATAGACACGGTTTGTTTTGTGTAAGACAGCAGTATATTGTTACATTTAGCTTCGTTTTAATAATTTATCTTAAGGGTTGGAGTACTCCATAACTATTTCAGCCTTATAGCAACGGTCAAGATCTACCGTATTCTAGTTTTAAGAGTGATAAGGAAGGCAAGTACGCCTCTCTTGTGGCATGTCCAACTTATGTACCTCACAACGCAATCCGTAACCAAATCTTATCCGTTTAGGCTGTAGAAAACACTAAAATAGGGACCCAATAGCCGTTTATTATTTCTGCTACAATAAAAGTATAGATATCCTTCATGTCAATCAAACTTTAAAAATTAAGTTCTCGCGGTTAGCAGTCTTGAGTGGTTCAAGCGTCATGAAAACTGTGTTTTCTTTCGAAACACGCAGTGTGTGCGCGCGCGCAGCTCTGACGCATATCAAAGATGCGCGACGGCCATTTTTTTCCACTGTACGCTCCCGATTTGGCTCGTGGCCAGAGACGCCGCCTGGCACCGCGCCAACACCCCCTCTCTCGGATAAGCTCGGCTCGTTCTTTGTCGAAAATCGGGCGAATGAAACGTCGAAGCGAACAGCGCTATGACAGTTTTGGGACATGTTGGTCGACATTAGTGTTGTTACTACTTTGTAGTAATTAATTGTGACCTCTTTACTGCGTCATTACTATGTTCTAAAATTATTTATTATTCTTTATGGACTACGAAAGAAACTCATCAACGAAAAAAAACAGAGTTCTGTATTTTAAAAATAACTACCCAAATCGGTCTTAAAATGCCGGATATATTATAAGGTAGTAGCTACATTAATATGCTTCGAGTTAAGACCTTAATTCCCTGAAAAAAATGATGTCTGTAAATTATTTTAAAAACTATTACATACTGTTCTGTTGCAGATATCATGTTTAACAAGTGGGTCGTAAAGATAATATATTTAAACGTATGTGAGTCGATTTTGGTCGATCAAACGCTAAACGAAAGCAATTGGTCGGTGCGAACAGACTTAATAAAACTGAAGCAACAAAATGTTTGCGTAGCAACAAATTTTTTGTACCTAAAATTGTTGGTCAACTAAAATCGATCCATGCGTGCGCTGTTATAGAGTAAAAAAGTCGAAAGCGATTCGAAGTTCGCTTTACAGCCGCCCGCCGCGCAGCTTGACCTGAAACGCGCGATCAACGAACTAAGGACATAGTTGAAACGCATTCCTAGCTGTTGGACTTTACGATTGAGACTCGACTCAACTGCGCAACCTCCGCCATATCATAACTGATTTACTGGCGTTCGATTGCACTCAAGAGAAATTCTTTACTTAGCTCCGTCTACAAGTATTTGGCTCGGAATCCGTTTGAAGTGAGAGACGGCAGGTGCGATGCAAAATGCAAGCAACAGACGATAGTTAGACAATTCGTAATGAGAACTCTATTTGCCTCTGTTTAATGCATTGCATTCGATCTGGCACAGCTTGGTTTATGTCCATCGATGAGGTCACGTGGTTCGATAATAAAGCCGAAGTATTATTGATTTGGTTTTACAGATGGAGAATAAAAGTGCACTAACATATTATGTAACATGAAGCACGTATGTATGTATAATTTTGCATTTTAACTTTGTACGATATTCCACGTTTAAAGCCTCAAAATGACAACGACGCTAACAAAAATCAAATACTTCGCTAAATAGAATATATAAAATTATTAAATAGAATACATAATATGATATTTTTTGAGGTTCTACCATCTATAAAGTAATAAAGGAGGTTCGTCCGTGGAGATACCACCACCGCCCTAATAATCCGCCGTGAAGCAATTCTTCTGTTTCGGTTGGAGACGTGCGGTTGTCGGACACACTTACAAGCGAGGCAACCTTCTCAATTCTCAGTGGTAGCAACTCATCTACGATAGCATATCGATACGAGTGCAGTCGTGTTTGAGGTTAGATGCAAGTATCCCAGGGGTTGCATTAACCCTTAACATCAGATGGCTTGCACCGTCGTTTACTATTCTTCTCACATAAAAAATAACCGTAATAATAATATCTACACCATTCCGTTGTGTTCCTCTACTTTTATTTCCTTAAATCGATAATAGATGGCGCTGTGCATATTTTTACAAATTTTTATTTAGGTGCATGTAAACAAAATAAAAAAATATTCCACCCACTTACCAACCTGCTTCATCTTCGAAGTAAATTATGCAACTTCTTGGTGACAAACTCGAAAATAGCGTGGTTTTAGTCATTATGACTAAGACATCTGTATCTAGAACGAACATGAACAATATTTAAAACAATATGCTTTGCGAAGCGGAATTGACGTATATCGTAATTTGTGTCACGGATAATTTGAAAATGGAAAGTTTTCGCTGGCGATTTGATAAAACTGCCACGACTAGAAACGATTTATACCTAAAAATCTAAATTTTAATAGATATATTTAGTTTTCAAACGTAACTTTTCGTTTTGTTTAAGGTTTTATAAGATTTTCCATAGTTTTAGTGGATTACATGTTAGTTCGATGTTTTTTAAATTTATTTATATAAATATAAAGTATAAACTTTATTTAAAATCCGTCACTAGGAAATACAAAGGGCAAACTTAATGCCTAATGTAAAGCAAGTAGGAAACGAGAATTCACCCTAGATTTAATTACCTGACAATATAATACTACTGTACTGTCAGGGATTACATCTAAGGTGTCTGTACTGAACCACCTACAATACAACCTGAAGGCGATGTTAAACTGGTGTTGCTACTGAAGTCTAATGAAACTGAATAAAATGAATTTATTTTTTATAGGCGCAAAGCTCGATCTAAGGGGGGTAGGCCGGGCAATTGCACAGAGCGGCAAAATTGAGGGCGGTTGCACAAAGACAAATGTTATACAAATTACAGTGGTGAGCCCTGTATGTAAACGGTTAAGTCGGTTAAAATTGCATCTTGCCATCTGTGGAATAACGTGTTCATGACTTGTGTGGTGTCATTGTTAAGGGCGGCAAAAAATATTTTTGCCCGGAGCGGCTAAATTGCTAGATCAGTCACTTACACTTACAGATTGTTATTAACGTGTCCTCAATCGAGTAGACCCAGCAAGAAACTCAGCAGAACTGTTCATTTTTGTCATATCTCTCCTTTTATGTCATAAACTGTTTAACATGTCTAATAAGGAACGTCTCCAAGAAATAAATCTGCCTCACCACACCCTTTACACCAGAAGACGGCAGCAATATAGCAGCATACAGTAGAAATAGGTATGATCGTGAGACCACAGGCAAACGTCAAAGAGTTCTACCACCTTTCAACAATTAAGATTTCTGGTATGTTCTTTATGCTTGAAGATTAGCAAACTAGCGTGCAGGACACCTGATATTACTGGTCACTGCAGCCCATGGACACCCACATCTATCCTTAAATAGGACTGAAGTCGTATCTGAGGTCGTACATAGATGCGTTACTACTTCTAAGGACTAAGACGCTCGTCTCGTTATAAGTGTACGGCCACCATACCTCCAACCGAAACACAAGAATTGCTTCACGGCGGGTTGTGAGAGCGGCGGTAGCACCTCCCCAAACGAACTATAGTTCTACCACCTACCAAAATGTTCATACAAAAATTAGAATTAAAACCTCAAGTTATAAATTGAAACATGAAGTTCAGTGCAAGCGCTAGCTTTCGTAGATAGGTATCGAATTTTCCGAAGCGTGATTCACCGCGTTACAAGGTTAATCGCAACACTACGGCATTGTTCACGTAGGCAGTGCTTCGTCATCATCGACCCTTACTCAATATGAGTCTTTCAGAAATGTTTAGAACACCCTCAATCATACATATTAGAGGTGTACAACTGGGCACAAGCTTTACCTAGTTTTTTTTTATGTTCGAAGAGTAGCAAACGAGCGTGCTGGCCACCTGATGTTATGTGTCACTGCAGCCCATGGGTACCTACGTTTAACCTCAAACAAAACGGATGTTTGGTCTGAGGTCGTACATAGATGCGTCACTAGTCCTGAGGACTAAGATGTTTGCCTCATTGTAAGTGTGCCCGGCAACCGCATCTCTTCAACCGAAACACAAACTGTTTCACGGCGGATTACGAGGGCGGCGGTGATACTTCCCTGGACGAACTATAGTTCTTCCACCTTTTAAATTATATTATATTATTATCGAATATCTAGTTATATTATTATCGATAAACTCTAGGTGCTTTGACAAAAGTGATCAATATTAACGCTTAATTATATCTAATAAATAATGCCTTCTACACTCATCCTCATCTACCCATTAATGTCCCACTGCTGGGCACGGGTCCCCTCTCAGAATGAGAATGGATAGGCCGTAATTCGCCAAGTGAGTATTGGTAGACTTCACCTTTACCTTCACCTTCAGGAACTTTACAAAGAAATTTCAAAGTGTGGGTTTCCTCACGATGTTTTCCTTCACCGTTAAAGCAAGCAAAAATCAGAGGTGCATGCGGGATTCGAACTTGGGACACCCAATGTGAGAGGCCAGAATCTTAACCACTAGGCTATTACTGCTTCTATACACTCATAACCTCACAGTATTCTCTGTGTTGTTGGTGCCATGGCTACGTACATAGACGAGTACACAAACACGCAGACCCAGAAGATCAACACTACTACTAAATTCACCATGTAAATGTCTGCCTGGCAAGAATCGAACCCACCATCTGCGTATGAGACCAGTATGGTTACCGCTACGCCACGCGGTTCGTCAACATTAGCCAGTATATTCGCCTACACACAGCAGACCTACAGACGAATAGACAAACGAATAAAAAAATACATATTTGTGTTTTTTTCACATACATCTGTGTTTTTTTAAACACATACTAATGTTTTAAATAAGCGAGCTTAAAAGCTTTCAATTGTTTTTTTAAATAAGACGGACTCGTCAAATACGTTTATTTGCATAATCTATATAAATATCTAACTAACATAACTATTACAAGTCGCAAGCAGTAATAACCTAGTGGTTTAAAGTCCTGGGTTCAAATCCCGCGCGTATCTCTCATTTTCAAAGTTACGTGTGTATTAGAATTTAATTATCACGTGCTTTAACGGTGAAGGATAACAGAAACCTATACATCTGAGTATTGTTTGTAGTTTTCGAAGGTGTGTGAAGTCTACCGAGCCGCAATTGGCCGGCGTGGTGGACTATGGGCTAACCCTGATTCTGAGAGGAGAGCTAAACCCATTAAGGGTTGATGTTGATGATGATGATGGTGATGATCAGTCTAAACTGCGGCCGTACGAACCAATTAACATTTACGTTAGCTCGATAAATTTTGAATGATTCAACTTGTCCGATTCACAATATTTTTTCTCTCGACCGCTTGAGTCATTGCGGGCGTCACAATCAAGCCGCAGCTGCCAAAGGATCTCAGCTTACTTTGCGCACGGCGCACGTGTCGTACACACCATTTCACTATAGAAAACAACATAAATCACAATTTATTTCACGCCAAAATCACCTCTATAATCAGCATCAAAAAGATCATTTTGGAGAGACGAAACGACCAATCGGTTTCCAATTTCCCCAAGGATTTCGATCACGACGTGACGGCCCGGTAATGTGACTGACGAGCTGTTTTGTTATTAGTCATTCGAGAATTCCGATACATTTCACAAAACAAAGCTAGGTAATTAAGTAAAACGACCTAATTCATTAATCTGCACAGAGAACGATTTGGCGGTTATTTATGTCTGACTATCCGCGTGGTTACCATACCAGTCTGAAAGCCAAAAGATCCCAGATTCGATTCCTGGCCGGGCAGAAATGTAAATGAATTTATATATCTGTTCTGGGTCTGGGTCTCGTGTTGTATGTGTCCCTGGCACCAACGACACAGAGAGTCCTAGTGTGAGCCTATGAGTGTATTTTTTTTTATGTTTGTAAAGTAACAAACGAGAATGCAGGCCACCTGATGTTAAGTGGTCACCACAGCCCATGGACCTACATCCAACCTCAAACAAAACCGAAATTCCGTTTGAGGTTGTATATAGATGCGACACTACTTCTGAGGACTATGATGGTCGCCTCGCTATATGTGTGCCCGGCAACAACGCCTCTCCAATCGAAACATAACAACTGCTTCACGGCGGATTATGAGGGCGGCGGTGGTACTTCTCCAGTCGAACGATTGTTCTACCACCTATTAGAGTGTAGAAAGCGTTTGTTTGTTTGTTTATGTAGTAGCTGAAAAACTGATTGATTAATCATCTGGCTTTAAGGGATCACTACCGCCTTGGATATCTGCAACCCACCCCCTGACTAAGCTGGAACGCCTCACATTCTTATCTTTACCTTCGTACCGGTTTATCTTATGACGCCCCCTGACTACCTCGATTGATGAGTTAAAGAGACGGTCATTGTCTTTAAACCGATGCTTTCAGGGTCCTCAGACTGGCTGGTGTAGCACCAACTAGAGTGGGCCTATGTCATGTATGTATTTTATGCTGTTTGCCCAGGTCCACCAACGATCTTGCAAAGGTTGACGATGTTGTGATATAACATTATGTGATACTAGAATCGCTCGTAGACAGAACTAGTTCAACCTCGGCTAACTTTATGACACAAAGGTAAAAATCTTGTGAAGATCAAGCTTTTATTTATAAAGTATTGAACTAGAAAGTAGACGAATTTTTTTTTTTTTTTTTAACTTAACCTAACGATAAGGCTGACGGGCCACCTGATGTGAAGTGGTCACCGTCGCCTATGGACATTTGCAACACCAGAGGAGTCGCCAATGCATCGCCGGCTTCGAAGAAGAACTCTTTTTGCACCTTTCTTGAAGAACCCCATGTCATAGCGCACCGGGAATACCTCAGGCTTCCTCCTTCATTCCACATCAATTATATTTACTGATTGATTTTAACTTGTACAAAGCTATATATATAGTAAGTATACCATATCTATGATATATAATTGATGTAACAATATTTGTCCGGGATGAACTCCGAAACAGCTGTTCGACTTGGTGCCCGCATCACCCTTCCTCCATCGCACCACCCGCCGAAGGATGAAGTTCCATCCACATCAACTGGACCCGTGGCGGTCCTCCACGGTTCGATTCGCGCGTTCCTTTTTACCGCGTGCGTAGAAGATGTGGAACGAACTTCCTCCTGAGGTATTCCCGGTGCGCTATGACATGGAGTACTTCAAGAAAGGTGCAAAAAGAGCTCTCCTTCAAAGCCGGCGTTCCATTGGCGACTCCTCTGGTGTTGCAAATGTCCATAGACGACGTGACCGCTTCCCATCAGGGGCCCGTCAGCCTTATTGTTAGGCTTAGATAAAAACTAGCTATACGATTTTTTAAATGTGTTTTGTTCCAGCTTGAGAGGTCGGATAGTTTTTATTCAGTTTTTTTTCCTTAACAATACAATTTGTAATATCTAATAATTAAACGAAATACAAGAAAGCCACAGCAACGCGTGGCCGGTTTGCTAGTGTGTATATATAAGTAATTCTTTAAATAACCCCAGTTTTGATCACTGATCAAAAGCAGCATATAATTAATAAAATGTACAACTTAAAAAGTGTAATATTTTGTAACTTAATTGATTCGACTTATTTAATTCCTGTTTTAATTATTATCTTTACTACACTTTATATTTTCCTAAATGAGACTTTGTTTCAAATGGAATGACTTGCCACTCCTCAATCTTTTAAGAAAATATTACAATTGATGTATTTTCTAAAGTATTATCTCATCAACTTTATCATATTTTTATCGCTATTCTGATAGAACACAAACTAAAAACGTAAGTTTTTAATCCTTATTAATATCTTATACTTTAGAAAGATTTCTGTACAATCCATCATACGAAATGCCTTTCAGATATTGTAAGCTCTGATAATACAAACTTTTATAATACCAAAAGTATCTAAAGCGACTTCTTAAGTTTAATATCTATTATAAATGATTAATCTATTTGAATTTTTTGTTAATTTATAATTTGACCGTACTTTTACCCCCGAGAGCGCCTAATATTTCTGGAAATTTATAACGCCTTTGTTCATAAAATATAATAATAATAATATGTTCATTTAATTTAAAGTTTGCCCACAACTATTCATTATATCAAACTTATAGTAGCGCTGCTGTGTTCTAGTTTGAAGGGTAAAGCAGATGTACTTTTTCGAAGTGCTCCAATTTAATCCACTGGAGTAGTAACTCATGTGTGCCAGAGTTCATAACTGTTATTCTATGTGGAATTGGTGACAGCTGCTCATGGGCAACAGTGACCACTTAACATCAGTTTATCCCTATCATACACCAAAATAACGGGAAATAGTATCGATTATTGCAACTCGTGATCGCAACCATCTTGAACTAAGTACAATGGCAATGCTTTTATTTTCTGCATTTTCTATCGTCGGTTTACTGTACTTGATTACTATACAAAAATTGTAAAATAATTTTAATCTTAATTCGAATGTATCTTAAAATGTAAAGTATGTTGCTTTATTGTAGCATTTACATTATAAAATATAAGTTATAATAACTAATATACAAAATTGTAAAATAATCTGATAAATTAAAAAAAAAAATTGAAAATGCCTTGGTAAATTTTTGCACAATATTAAAAATTCAGGGCTCTTTTAAATCTGTTGTTGTTAAGATTCCGACCTCTCACCCTGAGGGTCCGAGATACGAATTCTACATGCACCTCTGATTTTTCGAAATTATGTGCGTATTACAAATTAATTGTCACTTGCTTTAACGGTGAAGGAAAACATCGCGAGGAAACCTACACATCTGAGAGTTCTCTGTAAAGTTCTCGAAGGTGTGTGAAGTCTACCAAT
>DWKL01004296.1:0-10704 GCA_018249415.1 Phareas burnsi
TGTTTCATAAGTAGATATGAAGACTTATAATGTTTTTCCCTAGATATGACTCTACATGTATTATATTCTGTAGGTACGTAATTCTGCGTATTTCTGATATTTAGGTACCTATAATCATAGGTTTATATATAGTTATGATAATATTAAAATATAGAAATTCGTCATCGGAGTATCTAATGCCGTATAAACACATCACCCGTGTGACAATTGATAACTACTTAACTGTACTATAAAATTGAACGAACGTAGGTGATTGTAGAAAAATACAGTATTTTTTTACAATACATAACTGTATGGTGTAGCAGTTCTAACGAGTCACGTAATGGAAGATGCGACAATATCACTGTATACATCTCACGTGCGCTTCCGCGACATTACTCTCAATAGTTTGCTATCACGGCGACCCTGACTCGAATCTACTGTCCATGGGGACGGACACGTTTGTCTATTTACTATAGCGGTAAGTACATGGGTACTTCTTCGAAACTAAAATATTCATCAACGTATGGAGGAGTATTCAATTTGTTTTTGCTGAATACATTCGGTAATTTCCTGTTCTGAAACTTCCACCGGTAGTGCTGATTTCACTTAAGTCAGTAGATATTGAACTGGGTTTTTTAATATCGTTAACATTTTTGTAATACCATATGGGTATTAAGTTGGACTGAGGACTAAATACGAATGCCTCCCTACACCTAAAAGGTTGTGTTACAGTTTAAAAATTACTCTTTAGACAGAAACAACAACG
Source organism: Phareas burnsi (assembly GCA_018249415.1). Lineage (NCBI taxonomy): Eukaryota > Metazoa > Arthropoda > Insecta > Lepidoptera > Hesperiidae > Phareas > Phareas burnsi. The sequence continues at coordinate 749 of DWKL01004296.1, forward strand.
GTACACCAAGAACTACGGCATAAGGCAATGATATTTACCTATGAGCCCAAGGTGGCACAAAATATAGGCAGCAGTGGACTCTATTATCCTGCATATGTCGTCGATTGAGGCCGCTCTCGTCAGTGAAGTACTGCCGAAACTGTTCGTCCACATACGCTGAACAGACTCTCCACGAATCTTCACAGTTTATCGCATCTCCGAACCCGGGGGTGTCAACTATCGTCAACCGCAATTTCACTCCGCGTTCTTCTATTTCCATTGTTTTCTTTTCAATCGTCGTAGTTTTTTCAATTCTATCTGTAGTACCACATGTAAAATATTATTAACTTAAAAATATTGCCGGGTAGGGTATAAACTGACTACTGGATTCGTTTAGATTTAGTAATTCACCTACCTTGAACATCTGGAATTTTTCGGTTTCTATAAAGATCTCCTAGAAACAAACTGTTGATGAGAGTAGACTTGCCGAGGCCGGACTCGCCAACTACCATCAGAGTAAAGTCGAACCCCCTTTTCACCGACTTGCGATGTACTTGCTCGGGTAGAGTCGCAAACCCAATGTAGTCTCGTTCCCCGCGATCTCGTTCTGATGACAATACTTATTCAAATATATTACACGTGTTTAGTTTTTACCATTTCTTTAGAATTCGAACGATGGTAGAGCTAAAGTATTATGTTGTTATATTTATATTAAATAATTTAAGACCTTTTAATTTGCTGATTGAATGAATTTTCCTAATTGTTTTATATTATAGAGTTTATTAACGTGATGAAGATACTAAGATTAGGAAGTAAGCAACAGCAATAAATATATTTATCTATTTCTGTAGCTGTTGCAATTTAAGGCAAGACAGCTAACGTTGCTTCTTTTTAGCAGGCGTAGATTCGTTTTTAAGTACCATTTTAGATACATACAGTATATCAGAGGAACTGTAGAGCACTGTGTAATTTATAAATGTAAATATAATGTAAGTACAACATTAATAAATATTTATCCAGATATACTCTTAGACTGACTTTTATCGTAGTTTATTCAATCATACCATCTTTGTGCGGTTGTTACGTTTAAATTGAAACCATCGAGTGAAAGAAAGTCAGCAAAATGTCTGGGTTATTTGCATGGAAGGAAAATTATATAGTTTTCCTTTTGTAAAGGCGCAGTCTCTGTAAGTGCCATTGCAATGCGTGCAGCGGCGTGGAACATGACAGGTTCCCTCGGTACCGGCTGTCCAGGGACAGCGGCGCGTGCGCACTCAATATTGAGGACAACTAGCGGAAGTGACAAACGTGCTCATCACTGTTAACACAATTTTATGTTGTCGCTATATTTAGGGTTAACATGCATACACCTTTATTCACACACTCATACATTTCCCACCAGACGCGTACAATTAACGGTGAAACCGTGCGGGTAGTTCGGTGTAAAATAAACTATAAAAAGTAAAAAACCTTTCTCACGGTCTAATTCAATGTATAAGCAACGCTACGTAGTTTTTTAAGAAATCTATAAAACGAAAGGAGTAAAGTAAAGCTTTTACTGTGATAATTCTTAAATATAAAATACTACTTAAATTATAGGCTAAATCTTTTTCGTTAGTATCATCGCAATAGCTGAAACGGTCAATGAACTCTTCTAATTGTTATTAAATTAAAACAGTAAATTTTATATTATGAGGGTATGTATAAGGATTAAAACAATATATTTTATACTACGAGGATGTTATCGAATGTTAATATGCTGAGGGTATTCAAAATATTCGACTTACGAATTTTAATAACGGTTGTAAATGGCGACTTATTCTTTTTGCTTTCATTATTTATATCTGATTCAGAGCTAGTACTTTTCATGTCCTTGTCACTTAGGTTTATGTCTACAATCGCGTAAGTATCACTTTTCTCCATCATCGGGGTTGTTTTATTAATATTTAAATAATCAATTCAAACACTTCACTACTTCGCGGGTGTCAATTACGGAAGATTGTAAACAAAAACGCGGGAAGGAGTAACGTTACGCATGAAAGTATTTCGTGGTGTTCGAAGCAAGTTGTCTGATAGCACTGAAATATGTGAGATATAACACACGAATGGCAAGTGATGGAGAAGCTGCGCCGGCACTCAGCTAGTCGGTAGGTTGGCGGCGGACGCAGCGGTCTGCGCGCTCTACCGGCGCCACGCTCGCACCAGGACTGTGCATCCGCACGTTGTCGGATAACTTGTTGCCTTCCGACGATGAATACATTGCGTCATATCGAATTAAACAGACAAAATTAACTATACATTGAACTGTCACTGCGCCCAAAAGTTACAGTCTACACCTACGCAAGCAATTAGACTGAACTAGATTAAATTCGTCAAAAAGACCTACACACTTAAATAGAAGCAGCACGGTCAATTGTTTACATGAGTAGTACTATAAACAACTCTTAGTAACAAACGTATACAAGCAAACGTTAGGAACAATGAAAATGATAAGAATAATATTAATATTAAGTAGGTAGGTTGCGCCACCTCTCCACCGATACGCCCTGAAGCAGCGTGGTGGAGTATGCTCCAGACCTTCTCCAGTTGTGAGGAGAGACTAGTGCCGAGCAGAGGAACATAAAAAGGGTTGCCGCCAGGTAGGTTACGACCCATGTGGCGAAGCGATCAGGACACCAATCTACCACAAGTCTGGGTTCGATGTCCGTCCAGGCAGATATCTATATAATTCGTTTAAAACTATACTATGGATCTGGGTTTAATGTACTTTTTTGCGTCTATGATACCTACAACATGGAATCCTATTATCAGGCTATGAGTGTAGATACTGTTAATTGGTTTGTTTCTTCTAAGATTCTCATAATCATCTTAATTATTGACATAAGATTATTTAGGATATAAAATCAACAATATAAACATTTATCAATTAGCCAATGCGGGAAAACTTATTAATTGCCGAGAAGCTAGAGCACCGAACGTTTCCGAGGTTGTACGAATGACAGTTGGGCGGTTTTTGCTTGTGTGTTTTCATATAAGAAACAAAGAGTGCGTAGCGTCTTTTATCTACGAGAAAATGCTCTCACTGACAAAGACAAAGCAAACAAACTCCTTATTTAGATCGTAATATCAAATAAACAGACATTAGGATTAAATAAGTAATATTACATTTTGTCGTTGTAAAACTCTAGTATGCTCTCTATCTATGTATTATACATATAAAGTAAGTAGCGCTTGCTAGCTCCTTCGTTTTCTTTGCCAATTGTAGAGTCAATCACGCTACAACAGGCATCCTGTTCCTTATCGTTTTTTGCAAATGTACAATGTTACTTCACGTGGATTATATTATTAGTTTTTCAACATTACTACTGATGCTTCATGATATGATAGTTTATTAAGGAAATTACAGTTACATGTCAAATCTAAGTAGATTCTCAACTCAAATGATTAGATATTACCCTTCATGTTATTGAGTTTTTGAACATATAGTAACAATAGTTTATATATGATAGTTACATAATACATTGAGTTTATAATTATAAGTCGTAGTCATAGGTCATGGTCATAGTCATAGTCTATAAACATATTTAAGATATAAAGAATAACTTACCATTCGTCATTTTTGTAGAATCGAAATAATATGTTCTTGTTTACCCGCCAAAATATATGAAAATTTATATTAAATTTTCACAGTATTTGATTTTGGGTAACCATTTTTAACAGTGGTTATTGAAACGTTTTGACCCGGGTGAACATTTTCATACAAAAAAAACCATAAACTTCGAAACTCAATCAAATTAACGAAATTTGCTAAACCTATTTAAAATTTTGTAAATGTATAAACCTTAATTAACGTTTAGAATTATTTAGAAGTTATTGCGCAATAGTTTCACTTAAAATTACTTAACTTAAAAATATCACTGCAGCTTCGGATAGACATTTTTCTACACTACACATCAAAAACGGGTTGAAATAAAAAAAATGTCGCGCGACACCTAGCAAATATCACGATACTAATCCTAAAAAACTGTATAATCAAAAACAGTAGAAAAATCGAAGAAAATAATAAAATCACATTGTTTGTGCGCCGTCCTGTGCGTGTTGCGTTACGTAATGTGAGGGTCCGGGAGCGGCCGCCGCGAGCCGGCGCGCGCACCGCCCCTGCGCCGCCGGAACCCGCGATCGATACTGCTCCCCGCTGCACCTAACCCGGCCTTCACCCTTCCCGCGCACTAATTTGTTTCTTCATTTCTTCGCTGCCCCAGATTAAGCACGTTCTAGCAATTCAAGGTTACAATACCTTACATATATAATATCAAATCGAGATAATGACTTGTATTTTTATCATGTATACCTTACGTTTTGCACGTTCCAAGTTGTAACACCACTAAACAGAGCTGACATGGAGCGTACCTCATCAACTTCTGAAGTGTGTTGTTTGGACTTCTACATTCTATTTTTAGATGGCTCAGAAATTCCTGCTATTGCCATTTGAGCCTTCCTACATATATATACCGACTTGGACAATGATAAAGGGCGGAAAACCCTCTAAATTTTTTATATTAAAACAATCATTATATACACAAATAAGTAGGTACCTTAAAATTAAACTTTGTAGATTTTTTTTTTATTATTAAAATGAAGAGCAAAGTGACCAAATGCAGACCAAATTAAAAGAGAGATCTTTCAGTTTTCAACAAATCTTTATTTCAGCAGCTCAAAATGAGCGTTATTGCTTACGTTACAATGTCGAGGACAAGTCTATTTTAAATTCTATGATCATTGACTTTGTAAGGATCTAAAAAAAGAGAAGTCTTTGAATTGGCATTTCTTATTTCGTTGGCACAGGAAATGTCCTGAAATTCCATTTAGCATAACAAGCAATATTTTGTAAGTTATAATTTACTGCATAAACTATCTACTGAATTTTTGATTAATGTGTGTTTTTGTTTCTTGCGTCGTCGGTGAGGTGCGGTGGTGTAATAAAAAATATTATGAATTATATGAGAGAAAATTTATTGTTTTTTTGTGCTTAGGAATCCATTACTATGCTCAGGTTTCTAATTTAAAATTATTTAGATTTCAATTACTTAGTAAAAATTTAGAATTGATTGTATTTTTGTACGTAAACACAAATCAAGTTTCAGGGGCCACTGCCGTCACGCGACGGAATGGTACCGTGCGTGCCGATGATGACTTGTTATCACTCAGATTTATTCCAAATGTCTTATTGATTTCCGACAGAGCAAGATTTCAAAGAGATTAAGTATAACGTCGTGATGCATTTTTTATATTAGTATGATGAGGGAACGAGCGTATAGGCCACCTGATGATAAATGGTTACTACAGCATATGGGTATCCACATCTACCCTCAAACAGAACTGAACTGAAGTCGAAGTTCTATTTAAACTCGTACGTAGATGCGGTCCTATTGCTAAGTTTCGTTCGTAATTCTACCCGACATCCATACCTCTCCAACCGAATCAGAAGAATTGCCTCACGGCGGATTATGAGAATAAATTTCATTATGCAATCCTATCTTTTAAATTTGAATATCCTAACTGGATAATTGGTAATGTACATCGAGTTTCTGCATTTCAGCAAGTGAACATGTCCACTGATCGTCAGTGGTCACTGTTGCCCATGGACACCTGTAATCAACCTCAAATAATATTGAAATCATATGTGAGGTCGATCACAGACGTGTTGCCTATCCCTAGGATCAATACTTACAAAAGCTCGGTTAAGAGCCTCAGCTTCAAACCAGAATACAGCAATATTTAACATGATGTTGATGATAACATGGTGTCTCCAATTAAACCACGAAAGTTTTTACCAAGTGTATCGAGAATATTTTTACTACTTATCAAGATATAAATATCGAGATTTTTATATGAATTACGTAAGATCGCAGACGTGATCGAAGTCAATCGAATGTTATATGATATATAATCTATAAATATAATTTGGGTGACTGAAATTAATACAAAATTGTACATTTTTGGAAATCTACTTTTTTAAATATATCGTTCTGTAATATTGTATTTTTTCTATGCATCCCGATCTGACAAGTTAAGTGTGTGGTGCACAATTACATCAATGGAGTAACATTGGTTTTAGTATGTCTTTCACTGTCACGTATTATCTCAAATTGCACTGCTTTCCACTGCAGTGGAGCGTGAATACATTACTCGAGGACGCGGCGCCACGCTCCGTGGGAAAGCTATGTATGGCAAAATAATTCAAAATATTAATATCATGTTTATGAAGTTATAATACAAATAATGGTCATTTCGGTGTTCCGTAACTTATTTAACGATAAAATAATGATGATTGTTTTGAGTTGTCGTTTCGTTTTTGCCATTGTCTTTTTGAGTGGGGTTTATCCTTATTAGGGTTTCGTAGCCAAATGGCAAAAACAGGGCCCTTATAATTTCGACCTGTGTAATGGCACAGTTTATTGAAACTATTGGCACTGTATAAATGAAATTCGGAATGTAGGTATGTTTTATGAATCATTATACAATGGTGTTATTAAATTAAGAAATGACAATAATATATAGGAGATGAAAACAAATGTCAGGGCACATAAACGTGTGGAGTATTATTCGGTAGATCTTCAAGTATGATAGGTAAAGACTTCTCATTGTAATCAGTATTTTATGAGACTTGTGCTTTTAAAGTCGTCAAAATTCTGATAAAAATATGGTACAACTTGTGAAACACTAAAAAATTATTTATACATATAAGAATCGGTTAAACACTACTTTGAATTTAGCGTTTTTGTTTTTTTAGTCTATCTAGAGAAATGTTATTAAATAAAATCTCATGTTGCATACTCTTTAACACTGATATTTTTTCTACGTTTATCTCGTCTACGGAACCCTAAATGTAAATGGTCCAACACACACTTGGCGTTTTTTATTCAGTTCACCGGGTAACATATTTGATCTCACGTAAGAGCAAATGTTTGAATGTCAGTTTTTTTATAGTGTGCCGCGTGAAAGTATCACTTTCGTTTATTTATAGCATCGAAGTACCTATGCAGTCTATTTATTGGTAAATGGGCATTGCCGCCTATGGGCATTCAGTGAATGAAATCCTGCCTGAGAACGGCCACTGATATGATGCTATCCGTAAAGATCTAGCGCGCCTCGTATTAATTTCGCCCTTACCATAGCCTTCGAATCAGATAACAGCAAAAATGTTGTTATGAAAAATAAGTATTGCGGTGGTGCCTCTGGAGTAGAATTGCCATACCATGTTTTGGCTTAAACGGTGGTATGATGGAAATACGAGATTAATTAATATACTCTCCTACTTCATTAATAAACTAAAGTGATAGTTCTTAGGTAATACACCGACTCGGAATGCAATAATAGTCCAGTGGTTAGACTCCAGCCTCTCACGCGGGAAGTTCGAGGTTCGGCTCCTGCACGCATCTTTGATATTTAGGAAATTGTGTGAAAATATGTATTAGAAATTAATTATAATTTACTTCAACGGCGAAGGAAAATATCGTGAGTAAACCTACATGCTCTTAAAGTGTTCTCCAAAGAAGTTCACAAAAGTGTGTGAAGTCCACCCATCGGCACTTGTCTAGCGTACTGAACTACGGCTTAATCCTTTTCATTCTGAGAAGAGACCCATACCCAGCAGGGGGAGAGTAATGGGTTGATGATGATAACTCTGATCTGACGTACTCTCGCCTATTAAGTTTCGATGTTAAATATGATGAATGCGTTGCATTACATTTTTTAAATTTATTTGTTTATATTTACGTATGTAAACGTATGTAGATAAGTAAATAATTAATAGCAACAATATTTGAAAGATATTTTATGTTGAATGTGATTGCTTGTAGGTGATGGTGGTGGTAAAATGACAGGTGGTAAAAATAATTATTAAGTAGTAAGAAAGTGGTATTTATGAATAGACTCCAAATTGATACTGTGGTCATTCGACTAGTCTTATCATAGTCTTATTTGAGCATTACTAACGGCAGCTATAAGTTATAACATTTATGCTATTTTTGGTGTGCAAAATCTTCATTTTACATACATAATGTCTCTCCAGAGATGCGAATACGACGTGAACCTTGAAACCCTCAGCGTATTGGTTAACTAATATTTATTACTCTGTAGCACGGCTCTCTAGATACTCAGTATGAACATTAATTTATTTATCGTACTAAATCTTATCTTTCTTGTTAGCAACCAGTATTATAGAAATAAGGGTTGCAAGAAACTAACTTCATATACACACATAACATCGAAAAATTAGAGGTTGTGCTGGTATTCCAACCCCGGACCTCCAGCGTGAGTGGCCGGAACCACGTCACTATGATAGCATTGCATTTAACTTTGCGGTCGATTATATTACAATTGTACGTTTCCTAATAATTTTGGTAGCTAGTGTCCAATATGTACCTACGTTATAACGACTACTACTTAAACACATAGCGAAGTTACCATTTAAATTACTTAATAATTGACTTCCTAATCTAAAATTAATATCAAGAACTTATAAAATATGCACTTTCTTGTATTATTGTGAGTTCCAATACCTCAGTTCTGATGCTGCAAAGGTATTGCCTTCTTAAACCTCAGAGTAAGTGAACTGCTAATTTTAAATGTATGAGATGGTTAAACAGAGACGTATCCATTTAATTTTATATCTAAATTCCTCAACTCTGATGATGCAAACTTACTATGTAAAGGTTTAAGACTCGATGATGCAGTGGTATTACCCAGCTAAATCATGAGTATTTATAAGTTGTTAATTTAAATTAGTATTTTACTATATGTTCTAAACAGATAAACCGATATTCTTGTACTATAAAAATAATGATTAAAAAGCTTGTTAATCGTTAAAAATATATGTTTTTAAGTTTTTCTTGTATTTAATTTAATAACATTATCCCATGATATCAAACTGTAGACATTGTGTTATTAATAACAGCATTGAGATAAAAAGGAAAATAGCTTTTAATAAAACATATTTTAAAATAATTTCCATCTATTACTTTAGTAAAGACCCATTATGACGTACACATTTGCCTTCCTCGTTGGAAAAAACTTATATGTAAAATTCCGATATCTATTTTCCAAAAATATGCTTACCACATACGTCAGGAGGGAAACATGTAATAATAGTAGTATCTACTGCTATTCGCGTATTTCCTAAAGAACCTATGTCCAAGGAACCAGATTTTCTTAAGCTATTAAGGGTTGTTTTATAATATGATATCAACATAAATACTTGATGATTTTTTTAGATGTTTCTGTCAAAATAATTAAGTATAGTATGCCATTTTTAGACAGTAGAAACCTAGAAAAACTCGTAGATTTTTTTCTCAAAATTATTCGGCTTTAAATATATTTGAGAACCCTTTTAGTGAAACAAGTGAGACCATATCACTGAAACAATTATGTTCTACGGCTTTGCTACTTCATGTATATTTATTGGTGAAATATTGGTTTTTTTGTTTCCATCTATGATAAAAAACATGCTCTCGGTATTATTATCTGATATGTATTTGAATTATGATTGAACCAGCCTCTAGGTATCTTTTAACTTAGAAGATTTGTTAATCGGAGATATTTTTTCGTCGCCCACTTTATTTCAAAATGTGTACCATACTCTAAGAATGTTACCTGGCAAAGATGATGTAAATATAGCTATTCTCAATAAATCCTAACGTTTTTAGAACTGGCATATGAGTTTGTAATGTATTATAAAGTTGTTACATTATAACAAAACAAGTATGTGGTTTCTCGTGCATCAGTAACAGTAGTTTTTGTATATTCGTTTGTTTCAAATAGTAAATTATCCCTGCATTTATTGTATAGTATATTTTTACTTATTGAATATTGCTAAGTAATGCTTATTATTGTTATGATTAGGATCAATATCATGTGACATTGGGAACGGGTTTACTGTTTTTATGATTGATTAGTAGCAAACAAGCGTGCAGGCC
>DWKL01004297.1:0-10702 GCA_018249415.1 Phareas burnsi
GGAATACTTAATAGGTTTTTTACGCAATTGAATGAACAAATGAAAGTTTTTTTTTATAACTAAACCTAACGATAAGGCTGACGGGCCGCCTGATGTGGAGCGGTCACCGTCGCCTATGGACATTTGCAACATCACAGGAGTCGCCAATGCATCGCCGGCTTTGAAGAAGAGCTCTTTTTGCACCATAATGATAAGTGGTCACCTGATAGTTAATACCTAAACATCCTATTCCCGCTCTTCCCTCCGTGAATCCTCTTTCAAGTGACGTATAAAAATGACAGTCTATGAGTAAAAAAATTCGCCTCAACATCCCGCAAAAAAGAAGTCCGATCGAGTTGTGCTCCCGTCGAGATAAGTGTTTGATAGCTGGTAGAACAATCGTTCGTCTAGGGAAGTACCACCGCCGCCCTCGTAATCCGCCGTTAAGCAGTTGTTGTGTTTCGTTTGGAGAGGTGCGGTTGCCAGGCAGACATATAGCGAGGCAACCATCATAGTTCTCAAGAGTAGTGACGCATCCATATACAGCCTCAAACGGAACTTCGGTTTTGTTTGGGGTTGGATGTGGGTGTGGTGACCACTTAACATCAGGTGGCCTGTATGATCGTTTGTTACTTTACAAACATTAAAAAAAAAGTATGAATACTAGTTATAGTTAATATGTAATAAACAAAGAATCAGAAAATCATGATATGAAAGATGGAGAAAGATCAAGTGAGCGTATCTAGCCATCTTTATAGAAAATATATTTGAAAACAGGTATTCCTTTAAACCATAACTTTCAAAATTAGTAGGCTGAAGTGGCAATGGGCTGGCCACATCGCTCGGGGAACCGTTAAACGCTGGGGAAGGAAGGTCTCCGACAAGATGGACTGATGACTTGAACAGTGGGTAACCGTTAGACAGAAAAAGCACAGGACCGATTGGAGTGGCGACGATTGCGGGAAGGCCTATCTCCATGAGTTACCTTTAAAAGGCCAATGGACGGATAAATTGCTTTAACTCATTATTTCTTTAGCCAACACTGTTATTCTCAGACGTGTACACATTATCTCCGAATATAAAAAAAACAGACAAATATCTAAATATGGAACTTATGTTCCTATTCAGGGTCTTTTTTTAATGTTCAAAGTGAAGCAAACGAGCGTGCAGGCCACCTTATGTTAGTAGTCATTGTAACCCATGGACACCCACATCTATCCTCAAATAAAACCGAAGTTCTATCTGAGGTCGCATTTAATACTCCTGAACCAAGTCCATATAAATCTGTGTCGCTAGCATCTAAAACAGCATCATCACCAAAAAAGGTGGTAGAACTTCTTAGAGTTCGCCTGCGCAAGCTTATTACACGCTGATATTTAACTTCGTTAGTATGTTGATTTATCTGTCTGTTTGTATTTCCTGTTAACAGTTTGTAATTGGTTTCTTTATTTAAATATTTATGTACCTAATATTTACCTTTTTTTTTTTTTAAAACACTTAATTATACATCAAAATATTAACGCGTACAGTCCTGTGGTTTGCGTAGATCGTGACCGATCTGCAAAGTTAAGCAACGTCGGGCGCGTTCGGGAGTTGGATGAGGGGTCACTAGTGGCTTAACTTCATGCGCGCTTCCGAGCTCCGGTAGACACGTTAAGCTGTCGGACACGGTTTTATCCTTGGATAGCAGTCAGCAGTCTTCTCGGAGGCCTTGTGGACGATTTGAAAACATCGGATACAGATTGGCCACTACCTGGTATCTTTACTAATCCGCATTGGAGACGCGTGGTGGAGTATTATTAGTAGTAGTACTCCAGGCTTTCTCCAGTTGTGACGAGAGACCCGTGCACAGCAGTGAGATAAAAAGGGTTGCAGACACGCTAAAAACCTAACAAAATAATCACAAAGGGCGATCTTATCTCTAACCACCCATTCCTTCCACAATAACCTTTGGGATCGTACAAAAGAAAACTGAAAGAAAAGCGACATAAGTAGGATGAAACAAGAGAACAAGGGATCAAAAGTAACATTCTTATTCCAAGACAATACAATAGAACAAAACCAAAAAAAAAACAAAACCAAAAAAAAAGTTACTTTATAAATGTACCGATTACTTATTTTTCTAAGAATTTTCTTAAATATGTAGTAACAACTATTCGTTCACAGATATCATCATGAACCCATTGATGTCCCACTGCTGGGCACGGGTCTTTTCACAGAATGAGGGTTAGACCATAGTCCACTACGCTGGCCAAGTGCGGATTGGTAAACTTCAAATACCTTCAAAAACTTTACAGAGAACTCTCGGGCATTCAGGTTTTCTCACGATATTTCCCTTCACCGTTAAAGCAAGTAATAATGAATTTCTAATACGCACATAACTTCGTAAAATCAGAGGTCCGTGAAGGTTTGAACTCTAGATGTCCAGCGTGAGTGGCCAGAATTTTAACCACTAGGCTGTCACTTCCTATTCACACATTCACGGATATTCTAGAAGAATTTTCTCTAGAAGGTGTAATAACTATTATAGTAGACATAAAGATAGAGTATAGGCAGAATGAGCAAATACACAAATATATACTGCTGCTGATAATTATTATTAAAATGCTTAAATCATTAAAACAAACATTACATATAATATATACCTACATACATACGTACGTATAGACATACAATTATTACAAAATATAAACAAAATTAAACAGTTAAAAAAGTATAACACACTCTGACTTGTTTTTTTTAACATTTTACATAAAATACATATATTCTTATTAACAACTTTAAAAATACTTACAAATTAAATATACCATCCAATACTCTAGCCTGTGGCATAGCGCTCAGAATGCTGGCAGTGTTTTCTCGCTGTATAGCGAGGCATTTTTTTGGGCTAAATAGCTGCCAGCTCGGTCACCTGGAGCGAGGATAAGCCTGTCAGACACATCTGACACTTTTATTCATGTCAGCTAACCACGGACCTAATGTGTCGTTTGCAAGCGCCACAAAATCGTAATCTTTTAAAATAGATATGTGAATGACGTTTTAAATACAGATACTGTAGCAGATTCACGAATCAATAGAAAACTATTTGATCCAACAGAGCGCCGTGTTCCGCGTGATGCGACATCCTTACGTGGCTGGCTTCGAGCAGTGCGTGGCTTTCGACGCATTCCCCAGCGCGCGACTCGAGGTGGCCTACAACGTCTTCTGCCTATGCGCCATGTACTTCGTGCCTCTGCTGGTCATCACCGTCTGTTACGTGTGCATCTTCTGCGAAATCCGCCGCAGCAGCAATGAGCTTGATGGTACATTCGATAGGTAGAACTATAGTTCGACTGGGGAAGTACCACCGACGCCTCACAATCCGTCCTGAAGCGGTAGAACGACCGGAGAGGTATTACCGCCGCCCACACAATCCGTGAAGCATTACTTGTGTTTCGGTTGGTGAGATGTGGTCGGGCACGCTTAACGCTTAAACAATCATCTTAGTCCTCGGGACGCATCTAATATAATAACGAGTCTACGTAAGACCACAGATAAGTTTCAATCCTGTTTGCGTTAGATGTGGTTGTCCATGGGCAGCAGTGACCATTTAAGATCAGGTGGTATGCACGCTCGATTACTGCTCTTTCAAATATTAAAAAATATATATGCTTCAAATTACAATGGACCACCATGGCATAGTCACCATGGGCAGAGGATTCCGATCTTATTTATTCATTTCAGTGTTGTGTTAATAAGTTTCTATAAAGTATTAGTGGTCGGCCTGTGGTCGAAATTCAACTGTAATTTATTAAATGTTTAAGTTTGAACGATATTGAGGTTCTTTTGGTGGCATTATTACTCAAAATTAATAAAGATAACCTTTTTGTCTTGACGGATTTAACAAAATGGTCAGCTCGAAAGTCAGTCAAAATGGTCAGCTCGAAACATTTTAAAATCTTTGAGGACAATCTCTATTCTGCGCGACTGTTAGACCGCAGATATGATTATTGTGTGCTTATTTATTTTCTGCAATTTGACGCATACCGGTCTGACCCGCAGACTACTCTGGGTTCGATTCCCAGCTAAGCAGACGTCTGAATAATGAATTTAAATCTATGTTCTGGTTCCGGGTCTTGTATGTGTCCATGGCGCCTACGACACAGGGTGAGATCCTAATTTGCTATGAATGTAGAAAGCATTTGTTTGTTTATTTTTCTTAAATCTAAGACAGAATTACTACAAGTTAGTGTAAAGGGTTTTGTAATATTACTATAGATTGATTCATGATTTTTTTTTTTGAACGGTTACTAGACGTATATTTTTTTAAATTACGTAACCGGTACTGACGATATGCTGGTTTTTTTATTGCCTATATTTCAACCCAGTTGCATGGACCGTGGTCACGGCGAAAATCGTGGTGTCGTCGTGACCACGATCCATGCAACTGGGGCGAAATATAGGCAATTAAAAAACCGCATACAGTGAGTACTCGTTACGTAATTTAAATGTTTGATTTTCGCGATAATATAAGCTTCAAATCTTAGGTTATTACATAGTATATGCGATGGAGGTAATCAATCAAGTAAAGTAAAAACAAATCAGTTTATTAGAAATGGTACAAGAAATTTTACAAGTCTGCGTTAACGTTAAATAGAGAGTAAATTATTTCCGGCAACACCTTTTTGGAGTTGACGATTCTTCGGACGGGTTTCTGACGACGTAATCGGATTTCAGAGTAAAATTACCACTTACATTTATTCCAATCTCCTACACTTAACCGCAAAAAGAATATTAAATGAACTAACAAAATTGCTTGTACTATAAATGTAGGTCACGAGTCGTAATATAGTATTAATAAAATAAAACTACTTTTTACGCTCATAACCGCTTATTTCTGTACCTGTATAGTCCCTTTTGATTATAGTCCCTTTTGAGGTCGTATGTAGATACGTTACTACTCTGGAATACTAAGATGGTGGCCTCGCTATAAGTGTACCCGGCAACGGCACCTCTTGCTTCACGGTAAATTATGACAGCGGCTATAGAACTTCCCTGGACGAACTATAGCCCTACCACCTATTAAATAGCATAAAAATGTTAATGGACAGTGTCATCATCACCAATTAATGTCATTATTTAATAGTTCACTAAGCAGGCAGCATGGCAACACATCTTTGAAAAAAATGTTAAGAACTCTCAGCCATAGATTGGAATAAAGGACTTTACGCACTCAATTAACTTTTTGATCGCCTTTAGTATGCTTACTTTGTTCTGTATCTGTATGTGTCTTTATTTCTAACTGATTTGCAAAAATCAAGTCTATTGTATTGTAACATGCTGAAACGTTTCTTGAAGATTCGCGAAAACTACCTTTCGGGACAGCTCATAATAACTAGTTTACAAATAAAGAGCATTTGTATTGTATTATATTGTAACATGCTGAAACGTTTCTTTAAGAATCGCTAGAAGTACTTTCCAGGACAGCTCATAATAACGTTACCATTATTGCTTGAACAGAGAAATGCGTGCACCACAACGGAATGAACGTGCGCCTGCGCAGGTCCGATCAGCGGGTGTTGGAGCGCGCGCGCCGCCGCACCTTGCGCATGACTGTCACCATCGTGTGCGTTTTCGCAACATGCTGGGTGCCCTACGCCACCATGGCCATGTGGTGAGTGGCCATCTATATTATTGCCATCGCCGTCATGGCCGACGGCATGAAGATATCGTCATCTCCGTCGTCACCGATACCGTCATGATTCATCAACATGATCATTATCTCCAATCCATTACAGTTCGACTAGTAGGTACAGATCTCTTATTAACAACCCGTTATTGTCTCACTGTTGGGCACGGGCTTCTTCAGAATAATTTGGGCACCATCCTGGCCATGTGCGTATTGCTTCCTATACAACTTTGAACTTCACAAAGAACTCAAACGTGTAGTTGTCTACAAGATGTTTTCCGTCACCGATAAAGCAAATGATGTAATTAATTTTTAATATGCACATAATTACAAATAATCAGAGGCTTAGGAATCTAACTTAAGATTCCCAGGGTAAGAGATCATACCAGAAGGGTATCATTCCTTTTTTTTATAAAATTTAAATATCTATCAATAATTTTGAAATGGCGTGGCTGTGCCCTTGGATAGCACCATTTCATCATTTCCCCTGAATGTTGTGAGACGCCATTAATTTAATTGTCAAGAGATTCGATCCAGGAAATGGATAGCCTCCCTGTGGAGTTACTCATCTACTGCGGTCACCAGTACAAACCCGGTGGTTATGGAATGACGTGTAAGCCTAGTGGTTAAGATTCCGGCCTCTCGCTCTGAATGGCCGGGGTTCGAACCCAGCCTCCTCTAACTTTTCGAACCTCTAATTTTTCGAAGTTAATTGCGTATTAGAAATTAATTGTTACTTGCTTTAACGGTGAAGGAAAATATCGTGAGGAAACCTACACATTTGAGAGTTCTTTGCAAAGTTCTCGAAGGTGTCTGAAGTCTACCAATCCGCACTCGGCTAGCGTGGTGGACTATGGCCTAACCCTTCTCATTCTGAGAGGCGACCTGTGCCCAGCAGTGGGACATTAATGGGTCGATGATGATTATGGAAATCCTTGTTTCTAGGGAGTGGCCCATATTTATACGTATACATATAAATACCCTGATTGACTGATTGAACAATCTTCCTAGACCCTAAACTACTGAAGCCAAGAAAATGAATTTTGGACAGTGATGAGTCCACTGTCCAAACATTTTTCCCAGATTTGAACCCAGTGGAGAAACTATCCAAACCTGTGAAAAATTTAGTCCGTTGGGGATATGTAGGATGATAGGGGTTTCTAACTATAACTTCTGTTTACTTAATTTTGTCATCCACTTTTTCTACTTTTATTAAGTTAGGATAACCACGTTACAAAGTTTGTTGCGAAATGGTTTTATCCTAACTTCATAGCATGGATTTCCGCAAGGTAACCTTGATACTATTAACTTTCTTTTTTTATTTACTCGTATTTATTTCGCCAGGCCAAAGCGGCCCAAACAATACCCCGACCGGTACTTGCATTCGGGTTATCTTTATGGACGAAACTGAGGGTCTACAAGACCTACATTCGCTCCCGCCTTATCTATGCGTCGCCGGCGCTGACGCTGACCTAGACACCAAAGCATGGTACGCGTTGGTATCTAGGACACAGCGCTAGCGTCTTCAGACTCAGCAAAACCTGGCCCTACGATTGATCGTGGGAGTCGGTCACTATGTATAGAACAACGTGTTAGCGCGCGACCTCCGGGACCAATCGCTGGATATGTTCGTGGTCCAATTAGCGCAATATCTACGACCGTGCTGACCTGAGGCCACATACTCATCTCAGGGTATCAAGCCCCACCACGCTTATTTACTTAAGGGTACACGGCCCACACGAGGGCTCCGAACATCAGGGAGACGACTGCTTAGACTTGGTTCGTGGAAAGACTAAATAATTACCTTTAAATATGTTACTCGTTAGTATTTTAATTTTATAACGTAATATCAATAGTCCAGAAGAGCTTTTACCCACTTGAGAACTGTTCGGGCAAATAGGTTACCCCCTTTCTCTATTGTGATCCCAAGGTCGATGACTACTGGGCACTTAATTCGCCCTTTAAAAGGTTTACAATGAAGTGTAATTAAATAGATAAAAAAATATTTCCCAGTTTCCAGACGAAACGATAAAACTTTTCAGTAGTTTATGCTCGGGGCTTTTCTTATGTAACCAAGCGAGTCCACAAACCATCTGATTAAATAATCACAGCCGACCATGGACAACTGTAACCAATTCCATATAGAACAGAAAGCCTTCCTTAAATCAACCATATGGAATCAGACGGAATGTTTAGGAAAAATGAACCTGTCTTGTTCTACCCTTCAGTATAAAGTAGCGCTTCGAAACAGTGTACCGACTTTAGATGGCAGAATATATGGGGATAGAATATAGAGATATAGAACGATATAGAATAGAATAAGGTTCCTTAGTCTGACTTTCGACATGTATTTATGTGTTCGAACGAAACATGTATTTTTTTATGTTTGTAATGTAGCAAACGAATGCAGGCCACCTGATCTTAAGTGGTCACCACAGCCTTTGGACACCCACATCCAATCTCAAAACCGAAGTTCCGTTTGAGGTTGTATATGGATGCGTCACTACTCCTGAGGGCTATGATGGTCGCCTCGTTATATGTCTGCCTGGCAGAAATATGACCATTTTGCATTTCATATAATACTTGGCACTTGGCTCCAACCCTTTTTATGTCCCACTGCTGGGCAGGGGTCTCTTTCACAACTGGGGAAGACCTAGAGCAATCTTGCGTTACGATCTACTCAAGCGACGGAGGTATACGCGCTATGTAATAGTTTTTTTTAAATAGTACAAGCTTTCCACACTAATTTTTACCTTATAACAGAAATATAAAATTCTGCTGTGTTCTGGTTTGAAGGGTGTGGTAAGGGGAAAATTCTGCTGTGTTCTGGTTTGAAGGGTGTGGTAAGGGGAAAAACATATATTAAGATCGTTCTAACTTCGTCTTCAGGAATAACAACGCAAATGTAGTCGACTTTAGCTAAGACTTCAATCCTATTTGGGTTCGGTAAAAATGTCCATGGGCGGCCGTGCCCACTCACAATCAGACAGACTGTGTATTTGTTGGCTACTTCCACGCTTTAAAAATATATATACTCTATTTTTAATTGTGAAACGTTTGGAAAAATTGGATAGGAATTTTTATCCGACTTTCCAAAGGTGAGGTTCCTGATATATCTTTTTTATACGAACGCTTTGAAAGGATTTTGATCCGAACATTTTAAAGGGAGTTTTGTTCAATTTCGAAAGTATTTTTTACCTTTGTTTCTTTTTCAAAGCGAATAAGGGAAATGAATGTGGGCCCCAAAAATATTTTGTATACTCTCGTGAGACCAACATTGTGTATACGATGTCGCGCAAACAAGTTCGTTTAAAATCATTTTGTCGCCATCAACATGAGTTGATACTGATGTAATAAAACTACGAATGAATACTGCTCTACTACTACTCTAGGAATGGTAGATGAATGAATCTAATACATATTAGTTCACCCGGTTCCACCACGCTTATCGTGGATTAAAAAATGTTGGACTTCTTTGAATTCGACCCTGGTTTGATGTGCCAGAAAAAGAAACTCATGCCACCTACTTACCTAACCTAAAAGTTATATTGGCGCCAACCCTTTTTATGTCCCAATGCTGGGCATGGGTCATTTTCCACAACTGGGGAAGGCCTAGAGCATACTCCACTACGCTGTTCCAATGCGAATGTCCAATGACCAACCCATGTCAAATGTTTTCAAACCGCCCAGAAGGCAATTTATATATGTGTATAAAATTTGTATATATGTAACAAAAACCGACGAATATAAAATATACCATATTAAGTATTAAACAAGAGTATTATTTTAATATAATTATAAACATTAGTATCTTCATGTGATTCAATTTAATTATTATAAATTCATTTTTTTTTCCAGACAGATTTTTACGCAGTTCCGTTAAATTGGATTTAAATTTTGTGTATGATTTTAATTTGATGGTTAAATAGGAACACTAGAGCTGTGGCTACTCGATTTCAGACATAAAAATCAAATGTAATTCTATTATTGCGTTGTTTTTAGTTTTCCACAATTCCGTTAGTAAGTACTCCACCCGTCCTTTCTACCTAATGATGCTTTAGTTATCAAACTACGTGATGTATTATAAATCTTAACAACAACACACAGCTTAATCCGGTATGTCTAGAAGCAAGAAAATTTCTACAAAAGTTCTTTATAAAATGTAAGTAACCTTAAGAAGTGATTTTCAAAAATCCTAACGTTCGTCGTTTAAAAATTAGATGTCACAATTTTTTTGTCTATAATCGGTACTGCTAGCGCCATCTAGTGGCGTGCAATGAAACATAAACGTAGAATGAAAGAAGCGGGTGCAAGAAGCCGGAACTAGCGAACTAGCTATGTCGTAACGACACACTTGGATCAAAACTTAATCCGCATATTCAATTTATTCAAAATATTATAAACACTTAATAAACGTATATACAATCGATAGTAAACGGATCATTGGAGTAAACTCACTCATACTTAATTGTTTATAAATAAGTATATTGTTTAAGCGTTTTTGGGTATTCAGTGAAATAAAAGACCATATGCCCTACGGAATAATTCAACGGATAATAGTTCTTAGAGGTCTGTATAGTTCTTCAAAAGTTCAATTTTATTCCCAGGTATATGGTAAACCGTGACTCAGCGTCGCGCGTCTCGCCCCAAATCCAGGACCTGCTGTTCGCGATGGCCGTCTCCAATTCCTGCATGAATCCCCTAGTGTACGGCTCCTACACCCTGAAACTGAGGGGAACCTTGAAACGGATACTCAGGAATGTGTGCTGCAGATCCACTACAGCATCGGATACTTTGGGTGAGTTATTTTTATAATAATAAAAATATTCGTGAAACATTCAACCACAATCGTTACCAACATTTAAAGAGTAGAGAACGAGCGTGCGGGCCACCTGACGTTAAGTGGTCACCACAGCCCATGCACACCCACATCCAACCTCAAACAAAACCGAAGTTCCGTTTGAGGGTGTATATGGAGGCGTCACTACTCCTGAGGACTATGATGGTCGCCTCGCTATATGTGTGCCCGGCAACCGCACCTCTCCAACCGAAACA
>DWKL01004298.1:0-10701 GCA_018249415.1 Phareas burnsi
CGGGATTCGAACCCCGGACCCCCAGTGTGAGAGACCGGAATCTTAACCACTAGGCCATCACTGCTTCTAGCCTCAGTCATGTTTGCAATATAATGTAATTATGGTTATGATTATATGTGCTGATGTGTTGCTGTGATGCAGTTATCGAATGTGTGCGACATATAAAGATAACACAGTGAACAAAATAGACTCCACATGCAAGACCCTCGTTTTTGGTATTACATCAATTAGAACTCATGTAAAGCATACTTACGAATATGATAATTGGTTTCATTGTATTGCGTTCTTATCCAAGCGGTCGCATCACAAGTTCATATACTAAGTGTATAAAAAGATTTGCGTAATATTAAGAGATTAAGGTTCATCGCCTGCGGTCTCCAACACTTAAGTGTTTACTGCACGCTATTATTGAGATCTTACAATCGAAAGATCAATAACAATAGAACTAGAACCATAGTTCGTCCGGGAAAGTACCATCGCCACCCTCGTAATCCGCCGTGGAACAGTTTTTGTGTTTCGGTTGGAAGGTGTGGTTGTCGGAGACTTACAGCGAGGCAACCGTGTTAGTCCTCCGTACGCATGTACGTACGCCCTTTGTTTGAGGTTACATGTGGGTGTCCATGGGCTGCAGTGACCACATAACATCAGGTGGCCTACACGCTCGTTGCTACTCGTCAAACATAGACAGAAAAAAGTTAACAAAAATATCAATGCATATCTGAGTTTGAATTGGATTACTCTTCATTTTTGTGTGAGACCGAAACGGATGCCATGGACGAAGCTTGGTAATTATTAGTAGTGTTCCAAGCGCGCATAATCCCGCGGATTGTGCTGGCCGTAACCGATCTACAAAGTTAAGCAACGTCGGGCGCGTTTGGGAGTCGAATGGGTGGCCGCTAGTGGTTAAACTCTGCGCGCTTCCGTTCGAAGGACACGTTAATCTACGGAACGGGTAGGCTAATAACACGTTCCTCCAATGCATTGGAGCAGCATTGGGGAGCATGCTTCAGGCCTTCGACTGCCGTGGGAGAGAGCCGTGTCTAATGGTAGGACATAAAAAGCGTTGCAACCGTGGTATTCATTTGTAGATACAGCATTAGCATCAACAGCTATCAGTTTTGTTCGTGACATACGTGCATGATAATGAACCGGGTTGCTATCATGACGTACCGATTTCTTCGAGAAAAGTTACCGCATTGTGTTCTCTGAGAAATTCCATCTAGCGTAAATATTCTAGCCTTAAAAGGCTATAATATTTACGCTTAACACAGTTCATTACAGCCTCAGTGTTAAATGTTTAATGGTTATAACTGTTCTTCTATATTCACACATCGTGCTTGGAACATGCGAGTTGGTCCGGTTTGTTGTACAAACATTCATACCACGATTTGATTCCTTCCGATCGTGAATTAACGTTCAGAAAATATAGTGACTAGAAGGGGTATTACTGGAATGAGAATTTTAAGAAATTTATTTTAACTTAGAACTTGATTGTTATTTTTTAAAGAAATGCATTGAAATTTATATAATATGCATTTTTTATGTTATAGAATAAGTAGCTAACGAGCATGCAAGCTACCTGATGTAAAGTGGTCACTGTAACCTATGGACACCCAGATTTAGATGCGTTACTACTCTTGTGGACTATGACGGTCGCCTCGCTGTAAGTTTACCCGGTAACCGCACATCTACAACCGAAACAAGAATTGCTTTACGGCGGATTAAGAGGGCAGCGTTGGTACCTCTACCAAACAGTTCTACCATCTATTCAATTAACAATGTCATGACATATGATATTTTATCGGAAAAATTTCGATTCTGTATCGTTATAGTATGTACCGGAATAGAGAAAATAAATAAAATGTAATGTTTATTTGAGTCTAGTTTATCCATTTATCAATAAGTATCTACTTCTTGCTTATTTATAAGGATTAATTAGTTATTGCTTTGTACTTTCTTGATAAAGTCGCCAGTGTCACTTGATAAAGTCATTCGTCATTGGTTGATTTGATTGATTGCTGGGGTGGGGATTCTAATTTTTGACTAGCGCTGTCAAAAATTTGAATCTCCATCCAATCAATTACTGAACTTTAAATTAAAAATGGTTCCTCAAGTATTTATTTTAACTTAAGTACACACTTTTACTTCTTAATAATTACCAGCATTAGCCACTCATTAATATTCAACTCGTATATTAAATACCCAAATGTTATAACAAATGAACAAATTATCTACATTTATAATGCTCGTTATTGCTATACAGTAATAAAATATCCTTACTATTGATTTCCTTGTACGCTCATAATTAGACATGCATTATGCTCTAGTTGTCCTGACCTACGACCACCGAAGTTTGCTGTATCGATGGGGATATGGGCTTATGTTAAACCCGATTGTCAAATTATTTCAAACATATCAAAGTCCTAAGTCCTAAATTTAACAGAGTGTTTAACAAATTTTACAATGTTATGATAACTGATTACTTAACGTGTCCTACAAAGTATGAAAAGTCATGTACAGATTCGGTACTTTGTAGGTGATCTACCTATAAAATACAGGGCGAACCACCAAGGTTCTTAACTTAGACTACATAGACACCCTATTTTAACCCAGAGAGGTTCTATTTGAGCATATTTTCATGGTTTGTCTTTAGAGACACCACCGCCTACACAAATAGGTGTGATGCCTCCTCGGTCGTCTGGTGTATAAGACAGAAGTCTTATAACTTATTCTTCTGGTTTGAAGTGGGTGGTAATAGCGAGACACTTACACGAGGCTTTCCAACTCGAGCCTTAAGAGTAGCAACGTATACCGATGCGATGCTGCTCTTGCGACTAACTGATCGACTCTAGATTGAATTTAAATTTGGGGTTGATTATAGATATCTATCGGCGACAATGACCACTTATTGTCAAGTCCACGATACGTTCGTTTGTTATTACGAAATACAAAAATGTAATATTACCACTAGTGGTCAAATAGGATCGCAAAATATCGCATTTTGCACCATTTCGTCTAGAGTTATTTTTTGTCACGAGGGGGAAATCTTCGAAAGATTCCCGAGCTTTTGGGGAGAAAGGTCGGGTTATGCGAGATTTTAACGCACTAAAACCCTCTCAGCAGCCACCCGGCGTGTGTAGAGATTCTTTGTTGGACGCGCCGGTACAACAAAAATTTAGAATAATGATTCTATGCATTCATCTTTCACTTGCAATAAAATTTAACACATACTCGCGTACAATCCTATGCGCGTCAAAATTTTCCGTAATCAAAATATCCGCACTCCATTTTCCAGGTAACAGGAGGTGTGCGCGCCCTGGCGCCTCAATTGTTTCAATTGACGCACCTCACCGCGCTGTACCTTAACGACAACTCGCTGCAAAGGATCCCTTCGGACATCAGCCAGCTGGTCAACTTGCACACGCTGGATCTGTCCAACAACAAGCTCAGGACGTTGCCCGCCGAGCTTGGGGAACTGATACAGCTCAGGTGAGTTCAAAATCGCCGGGCGGTACGGTGTAAAGGTGGGTAGATCTGCACTTCTTGTGCGGCGAAATCGTTGTACCAGTGTCGTGATGATCTGGCTTAATGTTTCTGGAAAAGCACACGTGAGACATTCCAGTGGTGGTAGGACTGTAGTTTGACCGGGGAGCTACCACCGCCGCTCTCATAATATCGTGACGCAGTTCTTGTGTTTCGATTGGTTGTCTGATACATTTACACGCGAGGCATCCAAGTATAACCTTAGATAGGATTTCAATCCTGTTTGAGGGTAAATGGGCATCACTCGACATCAAGTGGCCTGCACACTCGTTTTCTGCTCTTGTAACATAAAAAGAAATTTAGTCCTCCGGGTTAGCAACCCATTTGTAATCAACGTCTAAAGGACTTTTCTCTTATTGGGATTTAGTGACAGAAGATAGTTATTTTTGTTACTTTCGTAGAAAAAAAAAATGTTCGTTATGATTTTTTTTGCGCCGTTTCTACACCAAAGACAAAACATATTCCATAGCTTCCGATGACGTTGTTTCTAAATCGAATAGTTCGATTTCTCGAACTGATTTACTAATGTAATTCTTAAATAGTCCAGGACGAAAGGCCTACCATCCAGCAAAACGATTATCAGTTTCTTTCATCTTGTAAATATTTTTTGATATTAGTATAATCAAGTTGAATACGCTTGGCGACTTTAGGGAGCTAAGAGTGATTTTGAAGTTTTCCCGTCTCGTAACAACCACACGGCATCGTAAATTCTAAGTTGCAGAAGTTCTAAGTCGCCCTTCGGGTATTACATTGGATTTTGATAGCTTTGGTTAAATTCTTTGACTTCAACGATGTCTGTTGAATACAAATAGTGCATTCATACATGAGTATGTTTTCAAGTTATTAAAATGTATTTGCATATCTGTCTGCATAGTTTTTGTTTGTTTCCTCGAATGGATTTATACAGTGTTATCATTTTTGTAATTTTAATAACTTTGTCCAGTTCATTTAAATGACGCACTTATTTACTTATTTCTATTTCTATTTGAACACCATTTTAAATATTATTGCGACTTGTCAACTGGTACAATTTTCGTATCTCGCAGCCGAATACTTACCATGCCGATGCCAAAATTTCAATATAAATGGTTGGCTGGATTTCATACTGGTTTTCTGGTGTCAATGCCCTTTAAATCACAAATCGCCCCTATCGCACTCACCTTCCCGTCAGACTACTCTCCGTGTTGTTAAATGGCGTTGGTTCTGAATAAGCTACCCTTTAGACCGATTACGTGCATTCTTAATATTATCCGGTTTGATTGCGATTGTACTTGCTCCACTATTGTCAATGTCGTTTGCCTCTTTATTGACCTTAAATAATACTACGCTTATTTGAATCGCTTTACGAATTTTCTATTGTAATTTTCTATGAAAGTATTCTTTGAAAATATCTACTGTTACGATTACGGTTTAAACTTTAACATATGGTTTTACTGAATGTAAAAGTAAGGATACTGTGATGTTTTCAATAAATCACGCATAGCCATAGTGGTTTGTGTAGATCGCAACCAATCTACAAAGTTAAACAACGTCGGTCGAGGTCGGGAGTTGAATGGATGACGGTTAGTGGCTAAATATCTTACGCGCCTTTATGTTTAGGAGGGCATATTAGGCTGTCGGTCGTCGTCACGTCATATCGGTCACAGTTGGTATCTTGTAAAGCAGTTGTCAAGCGTTGTCGGAAGCCTTTTGGGCAGTTTAAAAACATCCAACACGGTTTGGCCACCAATCCGCATTGGAGCAGTGTGGTGAAGTATCCACCAAGATGTATGAGTTTTTATCCACTTTTGGGGAGACGGACCTCGTTCGTACCAAGCGGTGGGACCTAAAGCAGGTTGCAGCCACTTAACAATGAACCTAAAATCTATGTTCATAAGAAACATACGTACAGTATCATTATGTATCAACGCGAATTCTTTCGGTTTATTTATATTGATGTAATCAGTATCGACTCGTCATATAGCGTCGTAAAAAGTGAAGAGCTATCCCCGAAATTACATTCAAGCTAGGCAATATCATGTTATCATACCAGCGGGAGTCATAAACCTAGCTCGAGTCAACATACACGGAGAGAACAGGTATTGACAAAATTACGCACGGTCATCAACACTGGCGTATTTTCACGTGATTATCGCTCTTATATCTATGCGCTACAGTCCATATTATCATACGTTCAACCTTTGTTATGATAATTATGATAATAGATAAAGCGGTTGCACGCCTTGAACAGGTCTGAAACGACTTATTATTATGTGAGTCTACAAAACAAACCAGATGTATGATATCCAAGGTCGTTGAACTTTGCGCGATAAGAGCGAAAATCGACAAAACTATTTTGTAAACAAGCCATAGGCTGCCGATAATTTGTGTGCATTATGTATTCATAAACAAATATTCTGATTGCTTTATTTCAATGAGACGTGGTTTATCGCCGTATAAGGATAAACGCGTTTGATTCTAAATATAATTCAGGCTGTCGTGATGAAGGATTTGTTCTTGGCGTGTATGACATTGTATGACTTTTAGATGATATTATTTGTGGCCTGTAACAGGAAAGCAGCGTTGCTGTGTTCTGGTTTGAGGGCAGATTCAGATTCAGATTAGGAGTTCCATCTGAGTCCTTGAAAGTAGTGTAGTATTGGTAGGAGTATTTCTTATGTTAGCATTGACATATATATGATCTTATGATCTCTGTTTTTTCCTTGTAACATCGGGGAGATACTACCGCCGCTCTCATAATTCGTCTTGAAGCAATTCTTGTGTTTCGATTAGAAGTGTGGTTAGTGTGGTCTCGGGCATTCCAACCAGAATTCCACTGGATGTGAAGCGTTCACTTCAGTCCATCGACACCCACATCTAACTTCAAACAGGATTGATGTACTCTACTCCTGTGGACTAAGATGATCGCCTCGTTCTAACTGTGCTCCCCAACCGCAGCTCTCCAACCGAAACAAATGAAACCTGCTTCATGGCGAATAGTGATTGCGTCCCCGGTCGAACTATAGTTCTACCACCTACTATCATTTAAATATCACCATTGAGAAGGAAATTCTTAAAATGACATTACCTATTAATCTGATGATTGGGCGAGTTTGTTATTTATATAATGTTTTTTATGTTATATACACAAAAAGAAAAATGGGCAATGAATAAAAACTAGCATTTAATAAAAGTGGACAACAAATAAAAACGGTCAATTTCTAACGAAGTATAAATGTTATATACATACATATACATAAATTAGCAAGATCCGTGACAAAATGTTCAATATCGCCAGTTGTTTTAATTCATAATTTCTAATTGAAAATACCCATTATTGTTAGTTGCAAAATGTATACATTTTTAAAAATTTACAAAGTTAATCGCTCCTGTTTTTTTTGTATAGAAATCGTTCTTCACATCAGAATTAAAGGAGGCACTTCGAACACGTAACACACGTACGAGAAGCGCCAAATTGCTTACTGTTTAAGCATTTCGAATTTGCCAAACAATAGCTTACTATAACGGAACTTGATTTATGGCTATCAGTTTGCGATGATGAATAAATTCTTTCGTTAATTTCCTGATATATACAATGTTGTGTTTGTGAATTTAAATTTAATAATAATAAATGCATCTATTAAAAAAAGGAAATAACTAAATAAATAACGCTTTGAACACTCACAACCCCCAATTAGGATTCTCCGTGTCGAGGGTGACAGGGACACAACGTCGAGTACATAGACACCCAGTCCCAAAATAACTAAATTCATAATTTAGGTAATTGATTTTAACACGACTTATTTATGTATTTTTAAACAAATGAATGTATAGAAATGCGCGGTATATAATTGTATTGTATATGCATATATATGGTTGTAACACTTTTATGCCCTACATCTGGGCAGAGGAATCCTTTCAACAGAAGGAGGCCGGCAACAAATCAAAACAAAGTATTTTTATTCAGAGTAGATCCTTTTCATAATTATTTTTGAACGCCAACGTAAGGTGCTTCGTTTATGGAGCAGAAGCGGTTTTACAGACATATAATAATGAGTAGGTACTCAAGTACCTAGTCATTATTATATAGCATCAGTTTTATTGTTATTTAAAGAATGTTGGTACCTACTTATATATATATGTGAAGTAAGATAATAATATGCAAGAGATTTTGTTTTCATACATTTAGCGACATCTGTGGAACTACGATGGAACTAGAATGCCAAATAGTGTTCTTAGAAAACTATATATGTCACCTCTGTGTCCACTATAATTTTTTGTAGGAAACAGAAAGATATGTTGAAAAAAAAAACTACATTTAATATGCTGGTTTCTTTTAGAAAATCGTCACCAAACTTTTATCGCTAGTGGCGCTGTATATGCCCTGCCTTAGTCTGTCCCAGTATTAATCTGAAGGTGATTTAGGTAATTTTCCACATATTGTGTATAAGGATATTATATTTATTTATAGAATAATAAAAGTCTTTGTTTCAGCTTTAATGCTATTCATATTTAAGGTTTACATAACGTACAAAGATAGTTCAATGTGGGTCAAGCCCACAAACAACACGAAATATGTATGTGTTTCAAATTTGAGTTTAATATGTCCCTGTTTGATTCCAGAGAGCTCCACCTACACAATAACTACCTGAGAGTTTTGCCCTACGACCTGGGCAAGCTCTTCCACCTGCAAATGCTGGGTTTGCAGGGCAATCCGCTCAGCAAGGAAATGCTCTCCATCTACAACGACAACAACGGGACCGCCAAGCTGCTGACGTATCTACTCGACAATATGCAAGGTATTTTGCATGATCTTTATAAGAATTAAGGCGAAGTTAGATTACAATCCTTCGTTAGCCACTCGTGGGATCCGCGTGCACACAAGACATGAATTACTAAACGCAATATTTTAAAATTCAGTATTCGTTCCAAGATATTCAACAATTGAACTGGTGGTAGACCTACAATATAACCATGTCACTGACGCCCTTATAATCTTCCGTTAAGCAATTCTTGCGTTTCGGTTGGAGAGGTGTGACCGTCGGGTACACTGCGCGAGCTGACTATCTCAATCCTCAAGGGTAGTTACTCATTTACGTGCAGCCTACGTACAGATTGGACTTCAGTCCTGTTTGACGTCAGATGCAGGCGACCCTGAACTGCTGATCACTTGACATAAGATGGCCTCCACGCTGGTTTGCTAATCTTCTAACATAAAAAAATAGGTATGAAGTTATATTGTGTTAAATTACAATATAATTTTATAGAAAGCTGTATAGACAGTGGAATAGATAATTGTACATAGATATCAAAATTAACGGCAAGCGGCTGCTAACACTGGCATATCACTCATTCAATAGGATGGTGATGTAATGACAAAAGGTCGAAATATATAATAAAATATATTTACATAAATTCCCATTGTAGACTATCTTTCTATAGAAAAGTTTCAGAATTATTCTCATAGTTGTTTTCGGTATATAAGAAATTGATATGATTATAAATGAAGGGATATTTACTAGTAAAAACTTGCACTTGGACATTGGACGAGCATTTTGTCCTGAAAATTTTTAGCAATGCAGTTGATAGGTGGTAGAACTATAGTTCGTCCGAGGAATCGTCCGCATAATTCCCTATGAAGCAGTTTTTGTGCTTCGGTTGGAGAGGTGCGATTGCCGGGCACACTTACAGCGAGACGACCATCTAAGTCCTCTGGAGTAGTGACGAATGTATGTAAGATCCCAAGCAGAACTTCAATTTTGTTTGAGGTTTAATGTAAGTTTTCATGGGCTGCAGTAACCACTTAACATGAGGTCGGTTGCCTGCACGCTCGTTTGCTATTCTACTAAGAAAAAAAAAACGTTATTCTGTTGGGTAAGTGTTACATCCGTCCTCTAAGGCGTTCCCTTCAAGACCGAAGGACGCAGAGTATGTCATGCCTTTGGACAGAAAACATTTGTTTTTATAAAGCAAATGTAGCTGCGGTGCCTCCAGAATCGAACCATGAAGGATTCTACCATCTATAATATATCTTTTGTCTTGTTTATGTTTGTCTAATAACAGTAGTGGATTTTTTTTTTCGTTGTAATTTATAAGTAAAATTTTATCGTAAATTACGTTTTTTTTCTACTACGTAATGCTACATATTACCCTAGTAAAAAAGGAAGATAAAATTTAAACTATAATGCTTTTAAAAAGCAGCGCCATCTATTGACAGATTTAGAAATCAAATGCGCAATGTATTCAAGTATATGGGAAAGCGACATCTATGAATAGTATTAATTGTATTACTTGGCAAATAAAATTAGACTAAAATTTAATTTATTGGTATTATTATAGTCTATTGTATATTTCCGTATTAAATACTGTAATTTATTATTGAATGACAAGGTATTTACTGTTTGTCTATTATAGATACATTTGTATTATAAGTAATAAACGATAAAAATATATCCAATTGTTGGATGTAACGACTTCCTGATCGAGTATTAATCATCGAGTTGAGACGATACCTGGCAAAGTTCACACGAAAATAACAATAAAAACCTGACGTTGAACATTTGATTATAAAAAATCAATTATGACCTGATTACGTGTGTGTTTTAGCTGCTATAACGCGATGGTTGGAACGGAAACGATGTTTTTGTTGCTGTTGAGTCGACGTGCGAAGATTAATCGTAATTTTGACGTACTTAACCACACAGGTCAGTGTGGTTCATTAATAATTTGTTAGATTTTATTGTTTATTCGTGCCGCTTATTAGATATTATTATAATGAAAAAAAAAAAACAAAATTAAAATGACATTTCTTATCTATAATTCGACTGCCTTTTATTTTTCACTAGTGTTGACTTCAAGCGGACGATGGTTGACTAGCGAGATTATAAAGAGGACTGTCGAATGGCCACGGATTACTCCTATTATACTAACCAAGTAGATTGACGTCACTATACCAAACTCGGGGTTTCGATAGATGGCGCTGTTTATACCAGCTGTTTTTTTTATATCTGCTGTTTAAGAATTAAAATGATGTTGGCCGTATTCTGCCACGGTGGGAAATCGCAGGTTGATCCAGGGGCGGCTCTAGCTCGTGTAGCGCCCGTGTGCAATGAAATCCTGGCGTCCCCTAGACCTGACCATGATGGTCCAAGACGATGCTCTTAGCCGTCTCAGGGAGCG